>JAAGKR010004793.1:0-57321 GCA_011419295.1 Clarias macrocephalus | reverse complement strand
CTATGGACCAAAATCTCTAAGGAATGTTTTCAGCACCTTGGTGAATCCATGCTACGAAATGTCCAACGCCGTATTAGCAAGGTATAACTCGTACCTTTAGCTTTAGAAAACTGTAACTTTTATGTAAAAACATTAAAGATAAAATAAATGTTACAGTTACTGGTTAAGGTACTGTAAGAGTAGAGTTAGGTGAAGCTTTGCAATAAATACCTGCATTATTAATGTCAGTGGAAGGTCCTCAAGACGATGGTAAAAAAAAAAAAAATAAATAAAAACATTTAATGTATGTTTGTGTATTGGCATGGAAATAGCAACCCGCATACACAGAGTGTACACAAAGCAGCAGGTAATAACAGTCTTTGCACGCCATGACAGAAAACATAAATTGGGAAGCAGTGGTGGAATTAATGTGTCACATCTGGAAGAACAAAGACAAAGGGATATTACATGATAGAAATGGGAACAATGGAGAAACAGACTAAAGCAAAGAAAGATTAAGTAAAAGACAGAATGGTTGCTCTCCTGCCCTGAACTGTCCATTCGATTAGTTTCTAAACAGTCTTTCTGAAAGAACCCAAGAATAAAGAACTTTAAAAAGGCATGGAAACAGCATTAGCCTGCCAAGAAACCCATAATGATAGAAATTAAAGTCTACTGCAACAAACATTTTAAGCACATTTCACCGTGCCTAATAGAATGAACTCCATAAGCTTCATGTATCTCCTTCCTTTATGAACTCTATAAAAATGATATATAAGAGATATAAAGAAACATACTGTAGCTATGCAATAGTATTTTATACAGTAAAGATGGTTCAACTTGGTTACGCACTGTGATTCTTTTGTGTGTCAGTCCATGTATTGCTACACTCAATTAAAAAAAAAAATCATTTTTAACTTATAGGTCTGCATCTCTATAATCCTACAGGTTATATACTATACCTATACTATTTTCACAGAACATAGTCCAGCGTGGTTGGAACAAATTAACTGCGAAGATTGTTCAGAATTGCAAAAAATTCTGGAAAAAAATTAATATTGAATCTGCATATTTATAAATTGTGATATATACAGAATCACGATACAAACTGAATCGGCATCTATTGTGATAATATCGTATCGGGAGGTCCTGGTGATTCCCATCTCTAATATACAGGAGACACGCTTATGAAACTATTAAGACTCCGCCCCCTATCCACAGGACAAGAGGACACACTGAACGGTTTAATGAGGATGGAAATGATATTAATCATACACTATGGCCTTCATATCACAGATCTCAACACAACAAACACCAACTAGGATGAAAATTTAGTTTGGACTGCAACACCAACTGATCGGAGAATGGTGTTTATCTTGCTGGTGCACTATGCTAAAACACTATACTGATTCTTGAGAGTTTTGTTCCACATCTTACTTTAGAAATTAAATTATTTCAATCCCATGTGGAAGTTAATCATTTCTGTAATAACGTTTATCCACACTACATGCATATCTGAGAATAGCCTAAAGAAAAAGACTTGCTATGCAAATGACGGCATGTTACATAACTACAATAAACATTCATTTAAAAGCCATAAACTTATCATCTGCACTCGGTTGCATGATTTAGACTTTGTAAAATGTGTCCTAAGCTCCAAAAGAAAAAGAAGAAAGGCGTCACTTTATTTGATTTATAGTCTAATGATTGAAGGAGCCATTTTAAAATGTCGGACAGTCTGAGTCGGGGCAGGATGAGTTATGACCTGCCGGAGACTATCGGGCTTAAACGTAGAGATTACCACGCAGACCTGAGAGATGGGGAAAGCAGTTGACATTCGCACTTTAATTGGGATATTTAATGGTCTGTTCTGGCGATACTGAGAGGCAGTCCTGTTGGGCCGAGGACAAAGAGACAACTTATAATTAGACTAGTGGTGTTTGGCATGGGATATTAAGTTCCATGATACACAAATAGAACAATAAGAATGATGTCTGGGAGGCTCAGACGAGCCAACAGTATAAAATATTCATCAAAAAAAAACCATAACACTAATTTTGACAACACAAATGCAGGAAGTTTAGGCTTTTTAGAGTCTCTCGTGTTTGCGCTAAAAACAAAAACATGATATTAAGATACACACAAGCAATAATGTGAAATATTGGCAGACTCATGGAGGGGTACAGTAGGTTTCTTGCCATGTGGAAGGATTCAATTCCCACATAATGTCCAAACCCCAGCCGTTGAATACAGTGCCAGTGCCATAAGAGGGTTACATCAGGTAGGGCGTCCATTAGTAGCGACCCCTTGATGTTAGCAGCCGAAAGACTAACAACAACATGGGCGGAAACTCTTAAATTTTTTAAAAATATTATATAAGTCAAAAATAATCACAAGACTTAAAACAACAGGATCCTTCCCACCCTTGATACTTGAACCCTAATAAAAGCTAAACTGAATAAAATTAACTGGAATTTCCCATTTCTTTTAAACATTAGCAGAAGTTTAGCTCAAGTTGGAGAAAATCAGTGTTTCCAGCATGTACAGTTTTACCATTTGCGTAACTTGTTTTTTATGATTATTCAAGTCAATTGAATTTTTTTTTTTTTTTTTTACAAAGCACTTTAAACAACAGCCATTGTCACAAAGCAGCTTTGTAGAAATTCAGTCATACTTCATCACTACTAATATACACCAGGTGTTTTTGTGGTAGGCTAATATTCTTTTCTTCCTCTTCTTGCTAGCAATGTTAGCTCTGCTAATTGCTAAGAGGATGTATTTTTACACACATTATCATTTCCCTGCATTTTTCACATGACTGTTTTGGTCATTTTAAACAATATAACTCTATTACAAACAATAAAATAAAATAAAAAATTTAAATAACTTATTAGCACAGGAGTTAGCAGCTATGGACAGCTGTAGCTCAATAGCTAAAGCTTTGAGCTAGGGACCATGCAAGGCAAATTACAGGAGCGCCTGAGATTCACTGTAGGGCCCTTGAATTAAGCCTTAACCCTCAACTATACTTATTCTTTCCTCTTGCCTTGAATAAAAGCATTTGGAAAGAACCAATCATACCACAAAGCGTCTAAGACTGCACCAACCGCTCATATATTTGACAATTTATTTATTTATGCTGCCATTTTAGTAACAGGCAATCATCAGGATCGACCCCGCATTCCCCTAGTGCTTCGGATGACTAATGAAAGCTCGACTAGACAGACCATCAGAAATTCAGCATAACATTAACTTAGTACCAATCCACAAGGTTTCATCAAAGAGAGAGTAAGACAGGGAGAGACCCTCACTTCAGCACTTGACATAATGATCCATTGTTATAAGTACTCTACGCTGCTGTCTCGCTCTCTCCCCAAGCACTCGCTGCCAGACTTAAAGAGGTCTTCATCACCATGTTGACACCATGATCAATAGAGACGTCGCCCCTGGCTCCGTCTCCTCACTGCGCGCTTAATGAGGTAAGGAATCTCTAAAGAACCTCCAAGAAACATCCGAGGAACCTTTGACGAACCTCAGAGGACCATCTTTCACAAGGCTATACATGGAGACAGATGAACGTTACGTGCTAAACATCTCTCGAACAACCAGAGAAACAACATTCTGAACTTATATTCAAAAAGTGTCATTTGTAAAATTAATTAAAGCCCGAGTTGGTTGTTCAAGTGTGTCATGTACTGGAGAAAGAAAAGAAAAAGGAGTGCTGTTCAGAACCTGTTGATAAACAAGATAAATGTCTTTCTTTTGTACCACTTTCCACCATCCATCCTGACTCCCACACAGATGAATAGATCGTTCTCCACCGTGTCATTCTTCTTAATTAAGCGCCCACTCAAGTTGGATGGAACCCAAGTTCACAACTGAAGTCTCTTCAGGTCTGTGCAATGTGCACATTCTTAATTCAGTTGCACTGCCTCAGGGGTATACCTCTGCATGTGATCTGTGTCTAATAAAGATCAAGATATGATGGGAGAAACGCTCAATGACTTTTAAAATGCACCATAGATAAAGTAGTATACCAAGAAAGATACTAATGCTACCGATGGCTGTCTGGTAATGAGCCTATCTTGGGAACTCAGACAATGAAGCAGGAATACAAACTAAATTGGATGCAGGTCTTCATAAAAATGCACATTCATGCCTGGGGCAATTCACTGGAGCCAATCCACCTATGGGTATATTTTGGGAGGTGGGAAAAAACATAGAAACTGGAAGAACCTCCTTGCAGACTTGGGGAAACAACACAGTTACCTGAGGTCAGGGTCAAACTCAGAGCCTTGACATGGTGTTCGTCACATAGTATTTTGTACCATGCGATTCTGTTATCTTCATTAGTCTAACCCCTGAAAATTAAGACACCTAAAATAAGACGACATGCATCAAAGACACTGTTGAAATTTTGATAACGATGTCATCCATTCAGTCAATTTGGATTCTCAACAATTCCATGCTCGCTCCATATTTTCCAATCTTGTACTGCTTCTTTCAGCTGTTTTATTCTCTCTAGGTTCTTCAGCGGCCTGATTTCCTTTGGCCAACAACCACTCCAAGTCCCTGAGACCTTAGTGAACACCAAAGATCTCTAGAACCAGTAGTTGTTTTAGGACAATGTTTGGCTTTCTGTATCTCTCTCTCTCTGTTTGATCAACACAATGTAGACACCCGATTGCTCATATTGGCGGCACTGTAGCTTAGTGGTTAGCCAACTTGCACCTCCAGGGTCTGGGTTCGATGCCCGCCTCAGGGTCTGTGTGCTTGGAGTTTGCATTTTCTGTCCATGCTTAGTGGGTTTCCTCCAGGTACTCTGGTTTCCTCCTACAGTCCAAAGATGTGCAGATCAGGCTTACTGGCATTCTCCAATTTCCTGTTAGAGATTGTAAAGATCCCGCAAACAAGATATTTTGGAGAGTATTACGCATAATATGTGTAATGGTCAGATGTCCACATACATTTGGTAATACAGTGTATTTATTTAGAATATCTTAGAAAAGAACAAGGTTCCTACTCGTCCTGATGCCATCACTGGTCATGCCAGACTGTACGCTAGTTTTTTACTTTTTTGACTCTTAACACTTAAAATGCTATCCTTTTATATTTGCATAACACAGGGCTCTGCTACCTTTGGACATTCTCTATATCTTACTGGACAACATATAATGTAGTTTAATGTTAGCTCCGTAAATTGGACCCACTATATAAGCTATAAACTTTCCGCAAATCAATCCCTTCAGTCAGAAGACACAATATAGCATCCACATTAATTCTGATCACATTACTTCATTAATGTCCTTCATTAATGTCATGGTGGGCGGCAATGTTATAGAGTTTGCTGTGTGTGTATGTATATGTGTGAGTGAAAGAGGCTCAAGATGATGGCCGTAACCTCAGTCCTGACCTTCCTGTGAATCAATGAGCTGTCTCGCTTCATTACTTTGCATAATGTATTAAATCATTTCTATTTGCGTCACAGGGGTGTGTGAAATCGATCTGTTATACAGGCATATGTGTACACGTAGGTATGTGTGTGTGTGTGTGTTTGTATGTGGCAGAGAGAGAGATAGAGAGACTTGCTAATTTGCTAATGGAACAATTGTCTTTGCTTATCAATCAAGATTCATGGAGGACACATGGCAGTTTAGACTACTGTATATCTCGTCTTATGTGCTTCTAAACTTTAGAAATGGACAGCAGAACTTTTAGGTCACCGATTTCAAATATTTTTTTATCAGGGTTTTAACTTTTTTTTCTCTTGACATATCTAAACAGGCGACACGGTGGCTTAGGTGTTGCCATGCACCTCTGGTTTCGAGTTTGCATGTTCAACCTGTGCTTGTTGGGTTTCCTCCAGGTACCATGGTTTCCTCCCACAGACCAAAGTCATGCAGATTATTTTGATTGGTGTTCCCAAACTGCCCGTTCTGTATGTGTGAATGTGTGCGTCCTACGATGGATTGGCACCCCATCCAGGGAGTACCCTGCCTATCTAAACAAAGGGAGGTTCCCTGTTTTTTTTTTGTTGTTTTTTTGGTTTAGTTTTTTATGTCACAAAAGTAGCTAGTGCTAAACTAAAAGCAGGTAAGTGAAAGTTACTCATGGAGACTAGTGCAACTCTAAATGCCCGGAGCCTACTGTATCCCCATCAAACCCACAAGCACGGGCAGAACATGCAAAAGTCCATGCATACAGACCCAAATGTGGGACTCAAACCCTCAACTCTGGAGGTGCAAGTCCACAGTCCACAGTGCTCATGTGGCACATGGTAGTATTAAGAGGTTACAACTGTAAATTCAGCATAAAGTGTGCCTGAAGTGTAATAATACAATAATTTCGACCTAGATTCCTCCAATATAAGGATTCTCAGCTTTACAATATTTCTCAGTTTAAATAATAAACGGTTCTTGATAGAATTCCTTTCTGTTAGTTTTTTGTGTCTTTCACAAAAAATAAAATGATGTTTAAACTAAAAATAAAGAACATATTCAAAACCAGGGAATAAACCAGGTATATTTTTCATGCATTCTAAGCTTTCAAAATACACATTCTGACTGGTTAATCACTCACTCATCATATATATACCGCTTGATCCTGTATACAGCGTCACAGGACGAGGTGCCATTCCCTCGCAGGGTACACACGATATGCAATTTGGGGACATCAATTAGCCTAATATGCAAGTCTTTGGACTGTGGGAGGAAACAGGAGTTCCCGGAGGAAACGCACCAGCACGGGGAGAACATGCAAACAGGAATCCCAGGACCCTGCAAGAAACCAGGAAGTAGGAAATGTCTAGGGGAAGTCAACAAGTGCACACAATATTGAGACAAATATTGAGACATACAGCTCATCATTCCCCTCACTTGTCCATTTACACTCTCATGCTCTCTTGAACAGCATGTAAACCTGTCATCTTTTCCTCCCTACCGTACATTCCTTGTCTTTCTTATTTCAATCCTCCTTTTTTCTCTTTTTGTGATTTTGCCCTCTCTTGAATGCAGGTGTGCGTTTGATTCATTCCACTTGTGATGTGGCAGAGAGACTATCACCTCCATCCAGATGTTCCTCTGCGCTCACGTACACAAACAAAATATAAAACCTGCTGCCAACAGGCTAAAAAAAAAATCTCCTTTATCGCTTCCTCTATTGTGACACACACACAATCAACACCACTAACTGGTTGTAATTGAATCTGAGTGTAAGTGTAATCTCGATGTAGGACTGGGGTTAACTGAATCTTTACACACACACACACACACACACACACACACACACACACACACACACACACACACGCACACACTGTTCACGCTTTCTCTGCCGCAGTATAAAACACGTGTTAGTGACAGCTGGACAGGACCTGTAAGTCTCTTCACCTGGATAGCAGCCCTCTTATCTACAGATCAATTCGGACCAATAGCCCTTCTTCTCCTCTATCATCTCGTCCCTATTCTTTCTCGCTCTCGACAATTTCTTGATGCGCTTCTCCCCACCAGTGCCTCTCGAGCACATAAAGCAGGAGAGTGAGAGCTGAGAGTGAGTGAACGAGAATGAGGAATGAGGTGTGATATAAAGGTCGTCACACACAGAAGGCAGGTCAGCACCAGAGATGTAGATGAACGAGGTCATAAAACAGACACTAGCGCTCTCGCTCTGTGATGTAATCAGCCGTGGCCGGCAGCTTTTTATTAAACAGATATTACTTACTGTATCCCGCAACACAGCTGCTACTTTACACAACTTCAATTCAACTCAGGTTTATTTACTTAATGCTTTTAATAAGCTGCTTTCATAAAAAAAAAAAAATCATCATGGCAGGCTTGTCTTTTTATAACTTCCAAAACCTTGAGAAAGAGTTTAATGTTTTGTACCATAACTTTTCGTTAAGACATTTCCCAACAAACTGACGAGACTTTCTATACCAGCTTATCGGAAAATTTCAAACTATGCTCAAATAACACATATTCCTCTGTCTATTCATTGACTTATATACAGGATTCATGTGTTGCATATAGTATACTGTATGTTACTGTACATCCTGTTTTTAAGCTTGATTGGCAAGTCATGTTTAACATGTTCTCCCCGCGCTTGGTGGGTTTCCTCCCACAGTCCAAAGACACAACTCACTCACTCATCATCTATAGCGCTTAATCCTGTATTCAGGGTCACGGGGGGCCTGGAGCCTATCCCAGGAGACTTAGGGCACATGGCAGGGTTCAGCCTGGACAGGGTGCCAATCCATCGCAGGGCACAGACACACACACATACACTCACTCATTCGCCAACTAGCAACTGTCTTTGGACTGTGGGAGGAAACCGGAGTACCCGGAGGAAACCCACCAAGCACGGGGAGAACATGCAAACTCCATGTACACAGAGACGGGAATCGAGCCTGGCCGGGGATCGAACCCGGACCCTGGCGGTGCAAGGTGACAGTGCAAACCACCCTGTGGTTTACCACCCTGTCCAGGGTGTGTCCTGGGATAGTCTCCAGTCCCCCTGCACCCCTTTATAGGATAAACGGTATAGAAGATGAATGAATGAGTTCTTAATATTTCAAAACTTATTAAAAAAATATATAGCTACTTGAGACATTAATGCGAATGGAAAATTCTAAAACGTTCTAAAATTTAAAGTACTAATGTAATGTAGAACATAATGTCTCCACCATTTACAACAGCAGAGGAAGATGAAGAGGAAACAACAACCATGAAGATTTTCTCAGGCTCAAATTTATTGCAGTTGTTAATACACAGGCAAATATATACAGAGCATATAAATATTCAAGCTGCATTTGTGCAACCGAAGCCAACGTAAATATGCTGCCAAATCTAGATAAATCTTTCTTTGAGGATGTTTATGCTTCCTAAGCTCTAATTACACAATTACACTTAGCATCCTGTAGCATCCTATTGGAAAAAACAAGCAAACATCCATTTTGTTCTATCATCCAAGAAATCTGCATTTGCAAAAAAGAAAAAAGAAAAATTCCCCTAGGATCCCGGCGCACTCATTCCAACAGCGAAACATCCCGTCCGCTCGGAATAAACAAGGAAAACGACACAAATCCTCGCTGATCCGCCGACTTGGAGTTAATCCGCCGCGAACTGTTCCGCCGTATCTTACATTTGCCACTTTGTCAGGCTTGATCGCACATGAGCGGGAGCACATTTTGCTCCAGTGCTTTGGCGTAGTTACATTTTAAATCTGTCTTACCTGAGTGAGACATAATTACAGAGACAAAGAGGAAAGCGTCTGCAGGGGACCATTGTGCGTTCCCGCGAACGGAATAATTGCCAGTGTGTCCGCGTGTGTTTGAGTGTGTTAATGCAGTACGAGTGCGCTCTGTCAGAAGTTTGAGTATGTTAATCGTGGCTTTGTTATCGCAGACGCTTTGAACTCTGCCTCTCGTTCAGACGTGTGTGAAAGGCGTGCACATCTACACGCAGACAACAGAAAACACAACTCCTCCATATACAGTATGTGATCATAAGCATACAGTATATGATATATGATTATTTCGAATTCGGTGTATCAGGCATGTATACAATATCACCTTGACGTGTTTAATACAGTACATTTTCGATAGATTTGTGCAGCTTCTTATTTACTGAATGAACAGAATTTAAGGATTTATACTCCAGCACATTCATACACTACAAATTCAAGAGTATTGGGACAAAAGTTCAATTCAATGTTTTAATCACATTCTCAAATTATTATTATTATTATTTTTTACAATAATGCCAATCAAGATAATAAGATCAATTTCTTATTTCAATCACTATTTAGCATGAAGTCCTTTATTCTTCAAAACCTGCTGGATCCGGCTGGGCATAGAGTCAAAACGACGTCTGAAGCACTCTGGGGTCACTCGGTCGATCCATCGAGGATCATCACAGAAATGTGTTGCAGAAGTTCACAATTCGCTTGAGAATTCTCTAGTTTTGAGCCGTTTTTGTGCTGGAAGTAAAAGTCCTGCCACACATTTGTTTCATCCATTAACTAAACCAGATGATTCTAATTAGCACAACACTTCAGCCAGATAGGCGAGAACTCATTAGTCTAATCACCTGTTTCGTGCACAAGGAGAACTACAGTACTGTACAATACATGCCATATGTTGTCTTTATACTTTTGGCCACCATTGTATGGCATGCAAAGTATTGGAAAAATATGGAACAGACTGTCTCAGCACTGAGAAAACCTGTTTTCTACTATTACTACTACTACTGATAATAATAATAATAATAATAATAATAATAATAATAATAATAATAATAATAATAGTGGAAACACTGAAAATAAGAAAAGCATTGAAAGAAAGACAGCTGGACAAACAGTGATCATGCAAGGGGACAACCAGGTTATATTAACAGTAGGTACTCACTATATACTGTACTATAAGGGGCGTTCAAGTCAAACCGGGACTTTTGAATGCACAGAACAACAGAACACAGTTATTTCTCCATATAATCCCCTCCTACACTAATGCACTTATCCCAGTGTTTCACTAGTACTAGAATACCATCAAGGCGGAACGTTTTCTTAGTATCCCTGCTTCACGTCGGAAACGCCGGCCTCCCAGGAACTCCTTTACTTTCCCAAACATGTGGAAATGGCTTGATCAGGACAGTACAGGGAGATGTCGCAATACTGTAACTCCCAGCCGAGTTCCTGTAACGTGTGCAAGTGGTGTTGGGGACGATTGTGTGTGCAGTTCCCACAGACAGATGTGTCTCTTCCGCATGTTGGTGACAAGTTCTCCATCGAATTTCATGAATCAGGCGCTTCACTCGCTGAATGTTCATGGGAACGACTCGAGCTGTCTCATAAAGCCATAATTGTATACATTCACAGAATCACCATAATTGATTATTATTCTGCAACAACTGCTCCTAGACTTCCACTGGAAATGGATTTTCCTTTTTTCCTTCTTTACTCATTACGAGAACTCTTGCTGAAGCATATTTTCATAGCGATCCCACATATGCTACAGAAACTGTAACCAGTGAGAAAACTGCAGGAGGATTCCTTTAATGTCATGTCTCTACGGTTAAAATGTTGAATATTGCACAGTACGATTGTAACCAGAGGCCTTGAAAAGACTGCAAAAAGGCTTAAAAAAATAAATAAAACAGCTTCAAGGGAATAGTATAAATCTAAAGGAGGTGATATAACAGCTGTAACATTTGACCAACACACAGAACCGAGTTGAAGCTGAAAGTAAAGTAACTCTCAGGGGTGGTATCCGGTATCGGGTGCCAGACGGAAAGAGAGAGAGTGCCAGTCTCAGTGCCCATGAATAAGGAAATGAGAGCAGACTAATGTTTCAGAAGACTGGCATGATTAGAGCTGAGCAGAGAAGCTCGTGAGTAAAAAAAAAAAAAAAAAAAAAAAAAATCAATCTCTCGTTACACATGCTGCCTTGTGGCATATCGGATATAAACCTAAACTGTCCTATACATACAGTGCGCACATACGATATACCCCGGGGTGTCCGCACATGTCTGTGCTTTTTCAACACGTCACGTAAATACCTGCGCGTAATCATCGGCGAAATGCTTACGCAGGTCTCATTACGCATATATTACTCACTTACGTCGAAGCCTTTCTTAAGATCACATTTTTTTTTCTTAATTCATTTGTAATTTATACAAAGTGCAGTGGCATCAGCTCGATATTTTCCACCCACTAAGCAATTAAGTCTTTAATAGCTCATTTAGCTCCTCCCTCATGCCTGCAAACCCGGTGCTAATGAATATGCATTACCATCGCCATGTCTTAATTAAAGCATGTACCGATGTGCGAGGCTCATTACTGAGACAGTAGCACTATTCTCGAAGGAAAGGAAAGGAAATGGCAGTTACAGATACACATAAACACTCGGTATAGGATCTGAATGCTCTAATGACAAAACAAAGCTAAAACGACATCCCACACACACACACACACACACACACACACACATATACACACACACATATAACCCCAACTGTTTGCTCATCACACTGCCCCGTAACTGGGTTACCACTCTTGTCCTGTTATTCATGTGTGGGGTTCTGTTGTTACATGATTTATGGTCTGGCGCAGGATCTTAGCGTTACATGATTTATGTTCTTTTTGAGCACAGAGCCGTGAGATTTTGTACCAGGGACCTGTTTAGATCCCGGAGCTGTCGTGTTCCAAAAAACCACTTGATCTGCCTCCTGGTCTCCTGGCTGAGATTTATGACCGATCACGAACACGAGTATGAACCATGCTCATATTCCACTACTCATATACAGTAGTGACGGGTCGTTCATGAACGATTAGTTCTTTTTGAACAAATCTTTAACATGACTCAGAAGAACGAGTAGTCTCGGAGAGTGATTCGTTCATTTTCTTCTGGGCAAATCATCGCAAAACCTCTGTAGGTGATGTACAGGAAACAAAATTGAACGGTTCTCCTCAATGAGTCTTCCAAGTCCCGAGTCGTTCGTTCTTTTGTCAGGTGACTCCCATAGACGCTATGAAGTGAAATAGATTCAAAAGAACGAACGAATCAGACCAGAAGATATGATGGTGAGCTGATCGTTCTGTTTATCATATGTCCTTAGCTGCGTTGTAATATTTTAATTATTGGAATTAGAGCCAAAATTTGTGTATGTAGACGTGTTGGGGGTCTGTTTATTGAAAATGTAACATTTTATTGTATTTCTGGTCAAAAGAACGAAATGAACTAAATGACAGATGAGAAACAAAGTAGCTGACATGTACTCTAATATATCAGTGTGTATATTTCTCTGTATTTTTTCCCCAGTACACCAATGCATCTGTTTGCAGTAGGAAAACATCGGCTGTTTATGGTCGACATTACCTACCGTATATAGCGCTCTACAGCATTAGCATTGATTGCACCAAGTGTCAATTTGGTTGATTGACTGACTCTTCTGATTTACTCTCCAAACCATAAACAGGACAACACTGTAATGAGTAAATGTTGCTCTTAGTATTCTGCTTTCTTTCTTTCTTTTTATCTGTTAAGACAGACAGTCGCCACTTTCTGCTATGACAACTTAGATCCTTTCGGGATACACATGCATCTCTGGTGTATTGGAGCGCAGCGTTTCAAAGAAGACTTGAAGCAATGGGAGGCTATAATCAATCAGCCTCTGGTGGTACAAGGCTCAGCATGGTGTGACCATGGTGGCTTAGCAGTTAAGGCTATACTGTAGGCTTGTCAATTGTTCAAAGGTTGTGAGTACAAAATCCCATAAGGGCAGGGGTTGACAGAAAGTGTCACCGGTGTCACTACACAAGCTCCTGTAGCTCCTGGAGCTCGGCCCTTAACCCGGTTTTTGGAGGGTCCCTAGAGAGCTGACCTAGTGCGCTGACCTAGAACCTCCATTGCCTTGTTGAAAAGGGCATCAGGATATTTGACAACAAAAACAATGCCAACGCACCGGCCCAGATTCTGTTCAGTATACTCGGTGAAGAGTTTCCTGCGTATTAGAAATAAAAACTTGAGAAACCTTACAGCCAGAATTGGTCTTCAATCTTTAACTTCTGAAACCTAAGGGAATTTTTTATGGTTGTATCTTAAGCCTAGACATTGTTCTGCTCTGTGTGCTCAACGTCAGCTTCAAACCTGCATTATGTATCGGTGACGTTAACGTTACTATTAATAGTAAGTTTTACTTTTCTCCCTATTTTAGTCATGTCCAATTCCTCCCCGTCACTAGGGGTCTCCCCTACTACCACTCAGCCGGGAGGGCCGAAGACTATCACGTGTTTCCTCCGAACCACGTGACGCCAGCCGACCGCATCTTTTCGAACTGCTCGCTCACGCACCATTGGGGGCGGCGTAACACACTCGGAGGACAGCGCTATCCGCTCCCTCCGTTGCGCGAGCTCACAGACGCCCCAGACTGGCTGTAGAGCCGTGATTAATGTGGGAGCACTAAATACCTCTCATCCCTCCCCTCTGAGAGAGCTCGGCCAATCAGCTCTCTCTAGACCTCCGGCTGCGAGAGGTTACAGCACCACCTGGGCTTCGAACTAGCGATCTGCGGATGATAGGGCGAGCGCTTTTTACCACTGCGCCACTCGGAGGCCTAAGTTTTACTTTTACTAGCTGAAAGTTGTTGTTGGTCTTTCGGCTGCTCCCAGCAAGGGGTCACCAAGCGGACACCAGCTCCGCACGTACCTGTACAAGCTTGGCACAGGTTTCACCCGTCCAATTTTACCCGGGCTTGGGACCAGTGGTTGGGGTTTGGGCACTGCCTGGGAATCGAACCCGGACCTTTCGCATGACACGCGAACCACCTACCACTGAGCCACCAGTGCCCCAAAGTAATGTACTGTACTAGTTGTAGTACTTTAGACAAGTATATTATTGTGCGTTTCTATACCAGTAATATATTACTGTTACTAGTTACTAGAAAGTAGCGCATTACATAAGTAAGTTTGTCAATTGCCATATTAAGATTCAATTACATAAGTAAGCTCATGAAAAGCACGACCCTACAAAGCCCTACATGCAGCAGATTAATCCATGGCTGCTAACGTGCGGGGTTACATGTTTGCTTCCTTAAATTTGCCATGCACCTTAAGTAAAGCGCAGTAAATATGAATGCTCGTTATGCTGTGTGGTAGCAGAGAATTATTTGCTAAGTCTGTTAAAAATTTTAAGAAAATGTAAAAGAAATATATATATATAAATGATTAAAATCTAAAACAAAATCAGGATATTTATAAAATTGTGATTGCAATACAACAACACCAAAGCATCATGATAATATCGTATCAGGTTGTCCTTGATGATTTCAGTCCCTAATACACAGATTGTAAAGTGTCTATGATAAAGTGTTTTCGATCATACAGTATGTACAGTAAAATGAAACAATGGGAACTTCTTATGAAAAAAAAACAACAAATGATTCAAACCTGGCCACAAGTTCAACCTGCTTTTTCACTCTGATTTGACCCGAGGTGCTTGAGTGCAGACTGTGAGCCACTGCTCGGTTCTCTTTCAGACCGAGACTCAATCACGTCTCTTTTCAGGGAGAGAGAGAGAGAGAGAGGGAGAGACGTGACTTGCCAGTTAAAACGGAGAGGTCTAAGGGGCTATATGCAGAACAACCTCTACTTAACATGCCACAATGTTAGAAATTAAACAGTGAATGAAGTATTTCAGGTTCTAAACTAGGAACCTGTAGAGTGATTCTTACACAAGCCAAACCATCAGAAATCCCTTTCTTCCTGCCATCATAAACAGGCTATTTGATCCGTCTCGCTCCGAGGGCATTGTCTTTTTTATGATAGAGATCCATTGTTGTCTCGAAGCGTAAGAAATCCAATCCATGTGAACACAGTCATGATGCCACCTGTGAGACATTACGAAGCGTCTAAAGCGGGACAGATTTCCCTGCTCTGGTGATTAATCTGGTGAAATTGAGCCGCTTTCAGGAGTGTTTTGAGTGTGACCCACCAATCAAGCCTTTCTCTAGATCTCCCCTTTCCTACAAGAATAATAAAGGGCTTGATAATGCAATGATCGACCTTTCATTATACGTCTTACAATCAATCACTCATTTACAACCATGTCTTGTTTTTTTATGTTATTTTGAATCACAATGTTTTACAATCAGGATGTAATCTGACGCCTACCCTCCACTGAGATGAATCAACATCTCACACTTTTTCATCCTTTTCCATCCGGTCTATTTGACACTCCAAAGCTTTGAACTAAACTCAACATATTTCATCCTGCTCATTTTTATTATTCTAACATTGGAAGATTGCGAGTTTAAGTTCCAGTGATGCCGAATCCACCTGCTGTTGGAAGTCAAGAGAGCGAAACTGGCCATGCTTTATGGAGGGAGGGATGGCACACTCTCGCCACACTGTCAGTCACATCAGGACTAGCCAATCACGGGCATCTGCGAGCTCATGTATGAGTGCAACTCTTAGATATCGCTTTTTTCTGAGCGTGTTATGTCACCATGTGACACAGTTTGAAAACTTGTTGGCTTTATGATATGATAAACGTGTAGTGTTATGCGGGTGTTGTACTGTATGAGAGTAGACACCATAGTGGTTTAAGAGAAAAATTGATTGAATGCAGTATAATTCAATTAACAGTTAATTCTGACCGAGTAAGCTGATTGGACGAGAGGCATTCGATGAGTGGAGCACTGGGACGTCGAACTACTATATATACGTCCCTCTTGTGTTCTAACAGTTGTTGATTGCACTAATTTTCAGTCGCCGTAAGAGCAGGTCGGTACAGTCCTCAGTACTGGGAGCAGCGGAGAGCACCTGGATGCCAAAACCCAAATTCATTTAAATAACACTTTGTCTTCTTAGCAATTGCATCTTAGTTGAATTGCCTCTGAACAAGGCTGAACTTCAAATCCCTCTCTAACCCTTGATCAAGTGCACTACTTAGTGTGTGGAACAAGTGATTATACACACTGATTATATAAGTTATTTTTTATATCTATATTATAACTTATATAATGTTCATGGTTCAGCAAGAACAAAAGAGGTTTAATAGGTTCCTATACATTTCTTCTCTCTCTCTCTCTTTCTTTCTCTCTCTCTCTCTTTCAAACACACACCTGTCCAGCAAGGACGAGCATCTGATGGACTACTATTCCCTCCACGAGCTCCCCCTTCCAGTGATGGCGCCATAAATTACACTAATTCTA
The DNA here is from genome assembly GCA_011419295.1 of Clarias macrocephalus. Classification (NCBI taxonomy): domain Eukaryota; kingdom Metazoa; phylum Chordata; class Actinopteri; order Siluriformes; family Clariidae; genus Clarias; species Clarias macrocephalus. Next base: position 40,636 of record JAAGKR010004793.1, on the reverse strand, counting down.
CACAGGCAGTCATTCAGTGAGCATCAACCCAGCAAGACATACTGCAGATTGATTTTAACTCCGGTTCCCCTGAGCGCTTGCACACAGAGATAGACAGAGAGAGATGGAGAGAGAGAGACAGAGACAGAGACAGATGGTAGCTGAGACTCAGAACAAGAAAGACAGAGAGAGACACTTACACTGGAATCAAAACCAAAATACTTTTAGCAGTATTTTCTTTCTTCTTCTTCTTCTTTTTTTTATGTTTATCTTCATTTAAGTGTCTTTATGGAGATAATTGCACTCTCCCAGCAACAATTTTCCCTACGTGCTGCTGAATTCAGACAGACGCTGCTGGCCTTTCAGACTCTTTTGGAACATCTTTTCATTCAGCTCCTTTCATGTCGACAACTCGAGCTCAAAGCACTCTATGTTGCGAATGCTCCTCACTCTTCCTACAGTACATCTCGATGAATTCTTTCATGCAGCAAAACCATACATGTGTGCAGCGGAGACGGAGACAGGTCACAGCTCCAGTGGATATACAGAACACCGAATCTGGGGTATTCTCATTTCACATGCAAGTCTGTGTGACTGATAGCTTGCATTATAAATAGTCTAAACTAGACTGTTTTGTGGAAACTACGGGATTTACTGTTTCGGCTAGTGATGGGTCGTTCATGAAAGTTTTTAACGTGACTCAGAAGAACGAGTATCTCGGAGAGTGATTCGTTCATTTTCTACTGAGCATCGAAAAATGGTTATGTACAGGAGTCGTTCGTTCTTTTGTCACGTGACTCCCATAGACGCTATGCAGCGTAATAAATTCAAAAGAATGAACGACTCGGACTGGAACTCGGACTCATGAGAAGAACCGCTCAATTCTGTTTCCTGTGTATTGCACTGCATAGCATATATGGGAGTCACGTAACAAAAGAACGAACGATTTCAGACCAGAAGATACAGTATGAGAGGTGAGCTGCTCATTCTGTTTATCATAATATGTTCTTAGCTGCATTGTAATATTTTCATTACTGGAACTATAGCCAAAATTTGTGTATGTAGACGTGTTGGGGGTCTGTTTATTAAATACATTTTATTTCTGATCAAAAGAACGAAATGAAATGACAAAAAAAAAAGATTTGTTCATTTTGATGAACCAGATTCAGTATTTTAACAGTATTTTTGCTTATTCTATACACCTCTTGTTTATTCTATATAACTTTTGGCTTATTCTATACATGTTTTGTTTATTCTATACACCTTTTGTTTATTCTATACACCTTTTGCTTATTCTATACATCTTTTGCTTATTCTATACACATTTTGCTTATTCTATACGCCTTTTGTTTATTCTATAAACCTTTTGTTTATTCTATACACCTTTTGTTTATTCTATACATTTTTTTATTCTATACACCTTTTGTTTATTCTATACACTTTTGCTTATTCTATACACTTTTGCTTATTCTATACATCTTTTGCTTATTCTATACACCTTTAGTTTATTCTATACACCTTTTGTTTGTTCTACACACCTTTTGTTTATTCTATACACCTTTTGGCTTATTCTATACATGTTTTGCTTATTCTATACATGTTCTGCTTATTCTATATACCTTTTGGCTTATTCTATACACCTTTTGGCTTATTCTATATACCATTTGTTTATTCTATGCACCTTTTCTTTATTCTACCCCTACTTTCACCCCTGTTAATGAGCAATTTGCCAATACTAGCATCATATTTTTTATTAATTCACAGTTAAAGTTAATGCTGTAGAATGCCCTAGAAACAAGTTAGTCCCCATCATCACAGTTATAAACTGCTGCTGCACCACTAGTGTATTAACAATACGGAGTTAACAAGATTCTGACTGAAACAAAGTCCTGAGAAACGTCCACGATTCACTTTATACTTCGACTTATTCCGCTTTAGAACACAAACTTATTTAATATATGAACTAATAACCTACAGTTTCCATGGCTGCATCCCAAATAGCGGTAAATGGAAAGCTAGTACACTATGTAGGGTGTACAATCTGTTTGTTCCACACACCAAGTTTGTAGTCAACAGAACAACATGGACAGTTCAGAGGCAATTCAGAACGAATTAGAAGCAATGACTAAAGATTACTAAAGAGACAAAGTGTTATTTATGATGACATGCAGTGCATTACACAGGAAACAGAATTGAGCGATTCTTCGCATGAGTCTTCTAGTCCGAGTCGTTCGCTCTTTTGTCACGTGACACCCACAGACGCTATGCAGTGCAATAGATTCAAAAGAATGAATGACTCGGACCAGAAGACAGTTTGCGGGCTGAAAGAGACGAAGAATTTCCAAATTACTTTCACACATGTTGGCGACTGAGTGGCCTCGTATTGTAAGTAACGACTGTTAGACTACCTGTGGAGTGAGACATATAGTTAAACGTCCCAGTGCTGTTGTGCTCTGTTAGAGAGCTTTCTGAATGAAAGAGTTTTGGCAATGAAAGGTCCCTTAATAGGGAGCAAGTACAGTTTAAATTACACTTTGGAGCAGAACATTATACAGTAGCGTGTAAATTGATTGGAACAAGCACGCTGATGCTTGATGAACTGTTTTAATATAGATCTCCTGCTAAATGATTCAACACCTTCTGACTAATCAGACTGTAGCATTCAACAGTGCTATGGTATAAAAATATATACAGTAATAATCTGTTATCGCTCACGCATGTGTGTATTTCTGTATATATTTAATATTGTGTTCATAGTGTGTTCATAGCCTGTATTTTCATCCTGTAGCACTGTGTTCATTCATCCTCTATTGGCAGTGGTAACACAATTTACAGTACATCAGTGATAAAAACATGGATTATGTTCTACCACTTCACTCTCTAGTTGCTTCTTATTTCATTCCTTTACACATAACGGATAGTGCTGCTCTGCCGCCGTTCCGTCTGCCTAGGTATGATTGGGAAAATAAAGTAATAATGCTGTTTTGACACTTTAAAGACGCCACTGTCAGGGTGTCATGCTCTTTAGAAACCAATAGTGATGACATCATTCCTATTCGGTTCCTATTCGACTATTATTCCTAAACTTACTGTATTATTTCAATGTTCTTATTATGGATGCATTGTTATTACCATGCTGTGAATTGCAATACATGGATAAGTGATGCGGGCGTGCACCGTGATACGTGAGAACCCTTCAATTCTGCAAGCACTAAGCACTAAGACACATGCATTTGATTACGCAGATTGTGTAATGCTATGGAGATGACTCAGTAACTGTATTAGGATCAGTAGGTTTCCTCGATCGTGATAATTCATTCAGACAGCATACACTTGTCTCGTGTTGTCCTACTGTATATTCCTGCGTTGACTAAAGGTTTGATTTGTTTGCTGGCACAATCCTTGCTCTACCGTCTCTGCTTTATTACTTTATCTGTTTACGTGGTTAGTAAATGTTGACATTGTTAGCAGCTTGGCAACATTACAGAGTAGTACAGACATCAAAACGTACCGCCATTAAAACGTTTTGCATACTGAGATAATCCACTGACATGTGAGGCAAGAGATGCAACATTCTCCTGTTTTGGATATACTGTACCTAACACACTGTTAAACACCTTTTCAATCAAGACTCAAGCCAATGGTGGAACGACTTTTACTTCTTTCTGACAGATTTGATTGTCTGATTGTCTGAACGTATGTGAGAACAGAACCATATAATAGTTTGTGGAAAAAAATGTCTAAAATTTTTTTTTTTTTTAAATGTCCGAAGACATGACAGTTCTTGCAAATGCAAACATTACTTAAATCAGTGTAGAGTCTGGGGGTGGGGTTTTGTGTACAAAGGGCCAGCTCAAGGAGTGAACACATTTTTATTTTATTCACCCTTATAAAAGTTTGTGACGTAAGGTTGCCAATTTTTGCTTCAAGCCTAATGCACTCTTAACGGGATTGTTTGGGTTTTTACGAGTCGTTCTTAACCCTTATGTTGTTGTAAATTTTCCGCGCAGTGGTGGCGTAAGTGGTTGGGGGTTCAAGCCCCAGCACCAGCAAGTTGCCCCTGTTGAGCCCTGGAGCAAGGCCCTTAACCCTATCAGCTCCAGGGGTGCTGACCCTGCGCTCTGACCCCAGCTTCCTAATCAGTATATATATGAAAAAATCATTTCACTGTACTGTAATGATGAATAATTACTGATTAATTAATACTCAAGTGGTATCACAGATCCATGCCAGCAACACAGGAAAGATTTTGTACATTTGGATATACAGTATCAGGCGGTTGAACGCATAATATTCTCATATTCTCATTATTTTGGTGACAGAAACAAACAAAAACAACCATTAAACCACACGATCATATGTATGGGTGTTATTTCTTTATTTCTGCCTGTGTGTCCTTTTTTTTAATTTTATTATTCTCGACCAGGTTTGTATACTCAATTAAATTGGAATCAGATTTAGTTCCTCACATTGCCTAAGTAATTTATTAAAACATAGTAATAAAAAAAAAAATAGTCTTGGTTTTAGGTACATCAAAATTAAGGTGCATATAAGTACATTACCCATTGGTAATGGCCTTGGTTATTATACATTTTAATGTAACTCAGACGGACTGTCCATAGCAGCAGGTCGGCTGCAGTCAGTAATTTTACACGTATGAAGTGCGGCTGAGTGTGTGTAATATGGTAGGGATATAATAAAGGGTTTCCTGCTAAAAACAGAATAGATAGCTGGTTCCAGTGAGACCTTGTTTCCCCTCAATCTGTCATAGCAAATGAATACACACACACCAGGCCTGGAGTTTTCATTTCTTTTCAGAACTGAACAGCAAAAGAAGTCTTATCATTCAGGAGCTTTAAACCGAGAGAGAGAGAGAGAGAGAGAGAGAGAGAGAGAGAGAGAAGAAAAAGAAAAGACAATCAGGTTACATTAATGTACTGTAGATATTCAAGTTCTAGATTAAGAACGTGCCTATAGGAAATATGACATAGTTACAGATCTTTTATTAACATTAGGCCTTCTGTTATAATTATGTGAAACACATACACTGCTGGGAAAAAAAATCCCTCTAGGCTATGAATATAAGCTGACAAAATAATAGAGAGTTTCATAGTCATGTATTCGTACGTGAAAGGTTGGACACCGCTGGCCAAATGACACTTTTGTGATGAAGAAGTCACAAAAAAAAGTTGACTTCTCATGACTCTTATACACAGGTTATGATTGTGCTGGCGAAGCTACAGAGTGCAATGTGGCACTGCCATTACAGTGTCAGCCGAACCTTCCTGCAGATGCTTAGTGTCATTTGGGGATCTTTACATACAGGCAGAAAGGCGTCTTCATCGACCAGATCTCGTCTTGCCCTTGAAATTTTCCACCCTTAAGCTGGAAATGCTTTGATGTCTTCTTATGAACTTTGCCTACTGTAGACATCAAAGAACATACAGTAGTACATGGGAATTGTGGGAACAGTAATGATCTGATCAGTGAGTTAGGTAAAGCCTGAGGAATCAAGTTCTGAGACTTTACAACTAAACAGTGTCAAAACTTTTGCACGTCATACAGTAATGACCTTTTTTTTCTGTAAGGTCAGGAAATATGAAGTAACTAGGCATCAAGATTTGCGAAACAAATGACCAAGATGGAAGAGTCATCTGAAGGAAACCTCACCTGGGACCTCTTGAATGCTTAATTGCTACATTTTATTTCAATTAAGCATTTCAGCTTCATCCGACACTAGCGTTGGAAGACCGTCGTCTTATACAGTCATTTGTTTTTGTGTAAAAATGAAGCCTGCAAGAAAACATGTGGGCAAATTTAAATACTTCTACAAGATTTAAGAGGGTAAGTTGCAGCCATTTGCCGCTGATCATCAGCGCATCATTGATCGTCAGCAGAAGTTCTGCCAGTTTGCTGGTCTGGAGCATTGCTGTGCCCGATTGTTGCTACACGTTAATCTGGAAAGGCTTATAAAACTATTTTCAAACAAGTTAGATTTCAACATTCTGGAAAGCATTCGAGACAGTTCCCAATCTTCCCAGGAGTTGAGTATATTCACCCCAAGGTCTTCATCGACCAGAGAAATGACGATGCTCGGAAAATGCTTAAAGAAATGCAAAACATCCAAGAGCTACATCTCAGACCCTACAGGCCTCACTGAGCATGTTACATGTTAAAATCTTCTGGCACAATGTCCTATGGACAAACAGTGTTGGGTATAACGCGTTACAATTGTATTTGTGAGTACTTGGATTACTTTTTTGATGTAACGAGTAATCTAACGCGTGAGGTCCGCCATTCAAGTACTCAGTTATTTAGGTATATTTTCAAAATGTAATCCGCTATTCTGACAATTTATGTAATCTGTGAGCCAGACAGCAGTCTCGTGCTAGTAGTGTGTGCGTGTGTGAAAGCCGTCCCACAAGCCCCGCCCCCTCTGTTATTCCTGCTGTTATACACCTAACTCACCTATGCAGTTTGACTCGCGGAGAAAAGCGGTGTTAGGCACCGTGAGCGCGATGTTCTGCAAGGTCCACGAGCTTCCACGAGGACCAACACGCGCGGATAGATGGAAACATAATCACAGCGCCGAAACCCACGGTGAATCAGGATGAACCGTACTTACGGCCACCACGCGAAACTGCGTAGGTGAGATAGGGGTATTAGTAGTTAACAGATTATGGGCCATACTTCACTGAGTGATGATGGAAGAATAATTATAAAGGTCTTGACTAAAACAACATGCATGAGGAAGCACAATGGAGTTTTCGTTTTCTGCAATGGAAAAGTACTCGAACTAGTTACTTTTATCAGAAAGTAACATTGTAATGTAACTGATTACTCTGTAATGACAGTAATTTTGTAATGTAATTAGTTACTTTAAAAAGTAATATTCCCCAACACTGTGGACGAATGAGACCAACGTGGAGTTCCTTGGACTTTATGCTCAGTGCCAGGTTTGGGAAAATCCAAACAGCATGTCAGCAGAAACACCTCACACCCACTGTCAAGCATGTCAGTGGAGAATTGATGGGCGTATTTTTCACCCACAGGACCCTTGCACCTTGTAGCCACTGAGTCGACCATGAACTCCTCTGTATACCAGAGTATTCTAGAGGGAAATGTGAGGCTAACTGTCCAACAGCAGAAACAAAAAAAACAAAGATTTTCAAATGGCTTATTCAAAGTCCAGACCTTAACCCAATTGAAATGCTGTGGTGGGACCTTAATTAAGAGAGCCGTGCATAAGTGAATGCCCCAAAACCTCAATGAACTGATTCGATGTAAAGAAGAATGGGTGAAGGAATCCTCCAAAACAATGTGAAAGACTGAAATAGTCATAGAAGAAATGATTTCTTCAAGTTATTGCTGCTAATGATTGATATCCAACTACTGAATCATGTTGGGTACTGTACTTAGTACAGTGGAACCTTGGATTACGAGCATAATTCGTTCTGGAAGTGGGCTCATGTCCCAAAACACTCGTAAACCAAATCATAATTCTCCCATAAGAAATAATGAAAACTCAAATTATTTGTTCCACAGCCCCAAAAATTAAAAATAATTAATACAATCTATAAAATGAAAATAAAACAAATTAATCCCCAATTTACCTTAAAAAAAGTACAAATAAATCCAGAAAGATAAGTGTTTTCGTTGGTGCGCGCAGGCGCTGTGTGTGTGTGGAATTATCCCCTTCCCTCGCCTCGTTTTACACAGTAACACTCCTCCTCCCTCTCCCTACCTCGCTTTTTAAGTTTCACAACAAACACGTAAACACAACGGAAACACTGTTTTAACGGAAAAAAAGAAATCTCTCTGAGACTGGCATAAGCGCATACTAACGGAATCACTTTTTAAGCTGCACAACAAACACCAACATAGCGGAAACACTGTTTTAACAGGAAAAATAGAAATCTCTCTGACACTGGCGTGAGCATACTAGAGGAATCACTGCGGTAAAGTAAAAACAAACAAAACAAATGAACCAGCACATTACCTTTGAAAATAATCAAATAATCTGTCGCGATTATTTTCAAAGGTAATGTGCTGGTTCAAAGGTAATGAACCAGCACATTACCTTTGAAAATATTCGCGACAGAGCAGAGTTTCTGTGTGGTTTTGAAGCCGGGGAGTGGGTGAAAAGGGTTTTTGCGTGTGTGTGTGTGTGTGTGTGTGTGTGTGTGTGTGTGTGTAACACACATAACAGACGCTGAAAGAATTCCGCAGCGCAAGAGTGACGATCGGTGTCAAAATAAGAGTCGCATGCGTGATACATGATACTCGGCGCTCGTAAACTAATACTTGCTCGATTTCCGATTAAAAATTTATTACAAATCTTTGCTCGGTTTGCGGATCACTCGTAAACCACGTTACTCGCAATCCAAGGTTCCACTGTATTGGCCACATGCTTTTTTTTCTGTTTTGGCTTCATTTTTCTTAAATAAATAATGTTGTTCGTCTGAGGCTTTATTTGCCTACGATTGCATTATTTTTAATAAAAAACACATCGAATTAAAATAATTTATTAATGAGCTTGAAGTTCTAACAATGTTTTGCAAAGTGACATTCGGACATTCAGAACGTTGTATGAGCGACCCAAACACAACGCTGCAAATACAACCTCAATACAGCAAAATCTGAATGTTTATTTGAAGCGCTCATACCGAATAACATTCATTCACACATCTCGCAACTTACTGCACACAGGGTGTGTATCCCCTCTCACGCATTTCTTCTCTGTTTACTATTTTTTCTGAAACATTACGGTGAGGTGCATCTTAGCTCTTAAATAACTATACTGTGATATGTTGATTGCACCGCATCCAGACTGCACCATGTCTGCAAGTCTTTCTCTAAAGCGTTTCGTTTTTGTGGCTGCTTTCAAAAAATTGATGCTGTCTGGTATTTATTTTTGTGGTGATTATTGTTACTGTATGTACATGCATCTATCAGCACCAGCAGCATGTTCCCTAGTGGTCCAGGTTTATTTTTAGTGTGCAGTCCACCAGCTCAGGCCATGAGCTGATTCTTTCTGTTTTGAAAGAATTTTTGCAACATACTGTACAGAAAGGCGTTCAACGTTATCCCAATGCCATATACTGTAGTCACCGGGTTTCTTTAATCATTTCAGTAATAAGTCTAACTTTCAAAAAACAACCTAAAACCAATGATGTCCCAACATCAGCAGCATTACCAAATGAACTCCATCACAATGTTCCAGCTAATGTTCCTGCACTGATCAACATCATTACTCTGATAACCGAGGGAAACCTGCCTGCACAGTTACTTCGCAGTCAGTGAGAAGATTCTTAAAACCCTTTTCCTGCATCCGAGTCCCAGGATGCATAAGTCGCATTTCAACAGGTATTTACTCTTTTAAAACAGCTTGAAGCTGAGCTCAAATCTGCTGGAAAGCAATGAATAATAAATGTGTTTTTGAAGGATTCAGATGTTCTGACCCTCTCTCTCTCTCTCTCTCTCTCTCTCTCTTTCGCTCTCCACACACACATATGAATATACAGTATACACACATACACACACAAAAAGGAGGATAAAAAGCTGTCGGGTGGGGCACTCAGTGTGTGTGCATGAGTGTGTGTGTGTGTCAAGAAAATTCCAGATTCCAAATTCCAGACATGAAAGAAACATTCTGTAACAAAACGTGTAATCTGGTGTCACTAATAGTCATGTACACTTTAGGTGTGTGTGTGTGTGTGTGTGTGTGCGTGCGTGCGTGCGTGCGTGCGTGCGTGCGTGCGTGTGTGTGTGCACACATTTTTTAAAGGTTAAATATACTTTTGTACTTTGACTGAGCAATCTGTAGTGCAGCAAACCTACAATCACCTGGGACAGCCGATGTTTGTGCGGGGTTTTTTTGTGTGTGCGCACGCTCATGGAAGTACTACAGTGTAACTCAAATGACACAAGCTCCTGAACGTTTTAGTCTTTCAGGACTAAATAACTTACATAAACTACTTTTTTGCATTTTTGATGATTAATTTTATGATATTTTTACCTTAAATTTTTTTATAAATAATAAAAATTCTGAGAGTGATGTGTGCAAGGAATAAAACTCATGGGAGTGACGTTATTGCAAGGTAATCCACAGGGTGCCCGGGAACTGACCCGATGCAAAATAAAGCAAATGATTGCACTTTTATATTTAAAGCTGTTATAGTTTGACTTTATATTTTCAATGAACTTAAGCACAATTTATTAGTGCTTAGGTCAATATACTAGTTTCCAAAGTTTTCTTCCATAGCAGTTCATGTCTGAACCACTGCATTTAAATCCCCTCATCTCTACACACACGAAGAAAAAAAGAGGCATGGAGAACGGAAAAATTTAAAACTTGGGAAGCTGTACATGATGGTGGAGTCATATCGCACAAAGCGACATAGCAAAGCAAGAGACTGTACCGGAGATGAGCCCTTGAGGTGAAATTCCGTATTCAGAAACATTAAACCTCACTTAACCTTAATTTATGATTCCTCTTGGCACCATCTGCTTTAAAAACAAAACTGAAAGTGGCTTCGTATTCCTTTAGATAATATGTAGCGCGGCCACATAATGGGTTTTAATAAAGCTGCCGATAATTATTTTATATGGCGTCGTATACTTTATAATCTGTTCCCATATGATCCTATGTATTGCCCTATCACCAGTTGCTTTGGTTCCACGTTTTGACTTTTGCGAGACTTTCTCTCCAAATCACGTGGAGAATCCCGGTGACGCCAGGAGGTCAGCTTTTTTGAAATTGGTCACCAATTTTAAAAGGAAGGCGGGAGGCCAACGCTCTATTGTTGTTTATACGCATGTGACCAGACGCCATTGAGGCTGTGAATCCTTCTGTCTCTTTGCAGATACATCAAAATTGCCGATACAGTGTGCGAGAGCCCGGAAGTCGACTTGATCGCTCACATGCTGAAGCTAAATTTGGGTTTATAATTAAAAAAGTCGCAAGCCTGGGCATTCGTATGCCATGGGGCCACTGTACCTCATTTAACCAAAGACAACTAACCATCACACCTGTGTTTCTTCTTCCACAATCTGTTGTTCACTGTTTTGTATAGAATAACTAATATCATATTTTCCCTTTTTTTCGAGCTAAGAGACTCAAACCTGTTCCTCGAAACATTCGGAATTCAATTCGATTCGTTTGTATAGTGCTTTTACCGATGGTAACTGCAACAAAGCAGCTTTACAAAATCAAAAGGAAATGATGGAAATGTTTATGTAATATAAAAAAAATACAGTATGTATACTGTCAATCAAAATGGTCAGACTGAACTGGATGAACTGGACCACCGACTCCAACCTGACCTTGTTACCAGTGCCTGGCCTCAATTGTTGTGAGACAAAAACAACAAAATGCTGATTTCTCACGATATTTCTCCCTGCGAGACGTTATCGATACCATAGCCACGGTACGTTTATATAAAATGCAATCTTTTGTGTGACCCCCATAGCGTGGCTTTTTCCTACTTCGGCTACCATCTCAGGGATGGTCAGATGAACGTAAACTGTAAATCACGGGATGGAGAAGGAATACAAGTAGTATTCTCCAAATTTTGGGATTCATAATGATGATAGAAACAAGCCCGTTAAGTACTATTTAATCTGCAAGAACTGTCTCAAATACCGTGGCATACGATGGCAACAGAACCTACATGCATCACCATCATCCAGATTTGATTGAGAAGTCAGCGATGAATATTACAGTACAACGACTACACAGTGTCAGCCTGCGCTAGACGGTATTTGTAAAGCAATGCTTCCCTTTTTGTCGCCATGGGCAACTGACATTACAGGTTCCACTGCTTTATTCTGCCTTACAGTGTAGTGAAAGATAAAAGTTTCTCCTGAACGCTGTAAACACTGGAACCAAGGTATCATATAGCGAGTCGAAGATATCTCAATGAAGCGCTAATTCCAGCGCTGAAACAGATGAGAGAAGATAGTGTGTGTTTCTCAGTTTTATTAGCACCATATTGCTATTTTAAGGGGTTTTGGTTAAATGTAATTTGCACAATGCACACATTTATGGGTGCTTTTCTTGGCTATACATAATTTAGTCACAAGCTGTTTTCTCTGGCAAATAAGCCTTTTTCAAGCCTTTAATGGCTGTTTGACTTTGACAGCTGCATATACATTCCAGCACTTACTGTACGTGTTTTGTTCCTATTATATAAAATGTTAATAAATTAAGTACATTATGTGACATTTTGACACCTACTTTAGTTCATTTACAGTTATTGTGATATATCATGGCTGATCCTCGTTCAATATATGAAAGAATCGCTGATGTTGTGATAAATTATTATCATAGGCAAAGTACCGTGACTGTATTGTAGCTTGTATCGTATCATATTTTATTCCACATATGTGGAAATCACTAATGCTCCCCAGAGTCGGCTTTAAAATCTACACTGTAAACCCGATTAAGTTGGCAAAACTCAAAATATTTGTGGTAATCAGTTACATCACATTTTTTAAGTAATGACGTTTCCAATTTTAAGTAAACAGAAATATCAATTTTTGAGTTTGTTCAACTTGTTGCAAATCAAATAAATTGTTGCAGACAATCCGGCCCGGGATTCGATCCCGGGCCTTTCGCATGGCAGGAGAAACACCTACCACTGAGCCACAAGTGCTCTATCGATTTTACACTGGTGGAACTTTAAGTTGACAGTTACTGTTACTTAAGTACTTACGATTATTTCAATTATCAAATTTGTTCAGCGAACTTGAAAAGTGTCATTTCTACAAACTCAAATGTCAAAAAGCTCTGAATACTCAAAAAGGTCTATTAATTTGACCTACAGCAATTGCAATTATTTAAGTACTCAATGTGTTTATTTACTTTGAGCTTTAGGGTTTACAGTGTAGTGGAAGGTCTTCCCAGAAGAATGGAGTTATGTTGTTGAACTTGGATTGGGATGTTCAACAACTACATATCAGGTGTTTACATACTTCTGGCCTGAAAGTGTATATGAATAGGACAACGATTGGTTGTTGTTCTTTCGGCTGCTCCCATCACAGCGAACCATCAACCCGCACAACAACATGGCACAGGATGCCCTTCCTGCACTGTAAACCCGAATAAGTTGGCAAAACTCAAAAACTCCAAAAAATTGAGGAAATCAGTTACATCTAATTTTTTAAAGTAATGATGTTTCCAATTTTAAGTAAACAGAACTAACAATTTTTGAGTTTGTTGAATCAAATAAATTGTTGTTGCTGTCATGGTCCGCACACAAGCTTGGCCCAGGTTTTACGCCAGATGCCCTTCCTGACCCAACCCTCCCATTTTATCTGGGCTTGGGACCAGCACTACATGCAGTGGTTGTGTAGTATGGGGTGTGGCAGCCCACTGGCGACAGGGCTCGAACCTGGATTCTCAGATCCCCAAATCAACATTAGCTGCCTCCGCTCCCCTGCTATATATATACCCCATCCACTATATACTATACTGTGACCCATGGCACGCGCTACAGTGTATTTACACTGTGTAAAAAATAAAAAAAAAAACAAGAATAAAGAGAAAAGGAAAAACAGACCGACAGACATTATTCACACAATTAAAATAAAACCCAACGTCTCCCTCCTTCAGTGTTCTAACGCCGAAGTTTTTCAATAAACCTGATGAGCTGTTATGACTCCATGCATATAAAACGTTGCATATAAAACATGATATAAAAGCGCAGTTTGAGGTTACTGAAGAGGTAACCAGCTAATGTGAGATGACACTACAATAACCGAAACTCATAAAAGTTCTCCTTCCAGCATGCACTTACGAGCGTCACAGGACACACAATATTTATGAGGAGGGACTGAACGCTGGGCCCGTGGTGCTGCATAAAAACTACGCGTGCCTTCAGGACTGAATTTCTTACTTTGTCATTTCCTTTTGTATTAAAAGAACGACTATAAATGAGATGTTCGGGAAAACGGCTGCGTCTCCCGTTCGTTCTCGCCGGGTTCCTGATGGAAGCTGGCAGAAGAAGCCGGGAATCTATCTTTCATGTGCGAGTGTCAGTAGTCGGTTAAAAATACATAACGGCAGTCGAGCTTGTCAAAGCTTATCGTATGGAAGGAAGCGCCGAGCTCCAGACAAGCTTGAAACAAGCGTGTGTGTGTGTGTGTGTGTGTGTGCATCCAATTTCATCTCAATGTCATGGATTGGACTGGATCGGGTCACTTAGTCTCACAGTCAATAACAGATCGATGTGTGCGTGTGTGTGTGTGTGTGTGTGTATGTGTGTGTGATGTTTCTATCAATTAGCATTCAGTGGAGTGTTGAACTGTTTTTTGGGCATGTAATGAACAAATTGTGTCTGTTCAAGCAGATTGGAGGATTTTAATCTACTGTAGCAGATCACATGCAGGGTAAACTGGAGACGTGTAGAATCAACCCATTAGGATCACACATTTATCATGACCTCAAACCAGTTACATCAGACAAAAAAAAAGTCAATTAAACCTTTGCCAGTTTACTACACATTCAAACCATTACACAAACAGTAAACGTATATAGTTATTACTTAATATGTACAATCATAACATTAATAATAAAATTTTTAAAAAAAACAAGAATCCAAATACCCGACTGTAATCACACCACGTTATTAGTGACGTCATCTTTTTGTTTCTATATAATAAGAATATACAAATAAGTGTGGAGGAAAAGAACAAAGCGCTGATGAGCCATACCAGTTCATTTGAGGCCGGGCCACTCACACGTGAGTAATCTATCTGTGCGAAGATGACGTATGTAGGTCATGGATTAATGGTTGCAAACTTTGTCCTCAGGTGCGTATGTGTGTGTGGAGATGTATCACGGCTTCGCACCTTGTTGAGCGTCTGCAATAAAGCTGTTTACAAATCACCTGCTGTTGGGCCACTGCAGCAGAGCCTCGTCCGCTAAGTCTCCGGAGCTCACGTGCTAGAGTGGCCTACTTCTTCATGTTGAAAACTCACCAAAGAGCAGAAGTAAAGCGCATTGTAATAATAATAAAGAGCTTATTAACCGAGAGGGAATTTTTCAGTAAATCAGCCTTATTAAAAAAGTGTGAAAAGCATGAGCTGTACATTTTACGTTACAAGTTGAAGTGAAATAGTGGAAAATCGTAGGATTACACTGGAAATTCATTCAGGATATGAGAAGTACATGAAAGATGATGAGAATGGACGATGGTAATGGTGTGAACATCATTAATACGAACGATAGCTGATACAATATCATCGTGACACCGAGGTGGCGATTCAATTCCTATCGTGATTCTTCAATTATTATGACTTTACAGTTATGTACAGAGTATATATAGGATTATAGAAGAACTAGTGTTAGTATTCGCCGTTGACGAGTAAAGACGTTTTAGAAATAGTTAAAAGGTTAAAGCTTCAAATAAGCTGATCAGCTTTTATGTTTTTGATAAAATTATAAGTTCAGGTTGAAGCCCACGTACATGTCTGCCTGTCTTTCTGTACGGCACAACTCTCTGTCCAACTTATCATTACAAACAAATAAAAAAAATCAAGGTTGAGTATCTTTTTGTTGTACGGTACTTCTTTCGTTGTCAACCAAATACACTCCTTGTTTAAAGTAGATCATTAAATCCTCACATACTGTAACTGTTCATAATATCAGCGCATACCACTGAGCTCTCAGTTCGGGTACTTGCCTAATTTTGGAGGAAGCCAGCCATGTTGTGTCACGTGTTCCTTTGTGTTTCTTGTGGATTTTGGTGGTTTGTATTTACTATAAACTGTCGTGTTGATTGGCTCTGGTGAGTGAAGCGTATAGCCACGCCCACCTCGATGGAAAAAGTGCTGTATTTGTTGAAAAAGTGCTGGATGCTGTTCACAAAACTCCGTCCCTTCTACTCAACATTTTTTTTTTTATTATTATTATTTCAAGATTTAAATCCAGACAAATCCCGAAGGACTGGCAAAGTTTTACTAAATTCTGTCCAGCCAGTTTTGTGTGGTGCTGGACGGACATAAAGATACATATAGAGAGAAACATATAGACATTTTTCTGAGACTGCTTCCTGGTCCACCAGTGTATGAAACGTAAAGATATCACTGAAAGAGCGAGTTCTGACCAATGTACATACAAAACCTTTCTTTTACGTATATAGCTGGCTCATTTTACCACCTTAAATGCAAACATATATTATTTTATACAAATGTATCTTGAGTCAGTTCTGGCGATACATGAACTGCCACACAAAAGAATCAGGATGCATAACCAAATCGATTTTCTCCCCATTAAAAATGACTAAAATGCCTTTAAATTACCAACTTGTTTCCCTCTTTCCCATCTTTCCATCCAGCAACACATACAGTAAATCTGGCCTCCCTTCTGTATTTTGATCCATGACAAGATTCCACCAGTCCAAACTAATCTCAATCACTTTTACTACACCTTCAATCAGAGAACAGCTAATACGAAATCTATTATCTCTGAGCGGCTTGTTACAGGTGCTCTCAAGTCCCGACTCGGCAGATCAAAAGAGAACATGACATTCCTTTAATCCATGATGTTATCTGTCTTAATTACGACATTCCTTCCAAACCCAGAAGCGCTGAACCGCCGTCCATCACGCCCAATAATAAGTACAGTCTTCGAATTACAGCTTGGTTGGAGTTCCTCGCTACAGGATTGCGTTGCGAAGCGCTGTCCCCCGTCCATGCTGACAGGCTAATCATCCTGTCATCATTAGAGTGTATGGAGCTCTTTCGAAAATCGCCCCTGCTGTGGCAGGATTCGGTCCAAAGTGCTGACTGTTCGGGCCTCCTCTAACTTCCCTGCAGCTGTAACTGAATGTACATGATGATTGTCTGTCTGGTCGTTTAGCGTTTAGTCATTAGCGAGCCTGTCAGCGTGAATCAGGGCCTGTTGGACCACGAGTGTCAAGATTAAACATGGAGGATGATTCACAGACAAAAATAAAATGCTAGGAAATTCAGAGTATACAGAGATCGAGCAATCTAGAAAATAATAAGCATGTTTGCCCTCACAACACGACATAGAACGATTATATGCTATAAATTGTATTCATTAGCTTTTATTTGTTATTTATGTTTACCGACCAATGGTCCTGAGACTAAAACTTGTAGGACGCTTTATTACACTATAATAAAAGCAACACCAGAAAGGAAATCAGAACCTAGTAAATAATAAACTAACTGCCTTCCAACGGACATGACTGAAATTCAAAAGCAGTTTTTTGCACCACTCTTTTGATCAATAGTATCATATTTTTTTAAAGCAATATTTAACCACAAAAGGCACGGCTAAAGTAAAGAACGGTTAGCCAAGCTAGTTTTCATTTCAGTAGTATTTCTGGGGCAAGATGTCAGGTCCGAAAACGGCTTGCGAAAACGAACCTAGAAAACAATACATCACGCCTGCCTTCAACATTTTCGCTGAATCCCCGAACAGGAAAGATGAAGAGACGGCGGGGAGGATGAAAGCATCTGCCTCCTTGTGCTCCATTATTTATAGAGGCTGAGACTCTGACTCAAACTACTGCTAGCATCTTGGCTAAGTGCGCCTTCTGTTAGGTTGAAATACAGGTCTCCTGAGAGAGAAACGACAGCGACCGAACAGACTGAGGTCGCGTTACAGCTAGCATCCATGGCTCAGGGTTCACGAAAAAATGAAAAAAGAAAAAAAGGCTTTCAAACGGAGGAGCTCAGATCTTAGTCACTGATTAGGCGGAATTGGAAATAAAAACGTGCTCTGTTTCTAAATGTCATGGCCGAGACATGCTAAATAGCTGTTTCTATTTAACATGCAAGAATTGCTAGCATTGTGTGTACTGTACTAGCTCAAAAAAAGAAAAAGCTCCAAAGGCATCGAAACATCCGTGAAAAATTCTCTGTATAACGTGACCTACTGTAGTGTTGTCTGATGAATTCGTCGCATCGCAGTTGTATGAGTTACGGCATGCTAATCCCCAAAAGTTTCCGTGTGGTCCTATGCATTTGGAATGTATGTTCGAATTCCTGCTTGTTTCTACCAGACATAGTAGATAAAGATAAAGGCAACCGGGGTGGCATCTGCTCCGTGGCAGGCTTAAAAATGTGTGTTAATTAGCCGCTAATTAGCCTATTAGGTAGCAATCTACAGTATGAACTAGTGACTAAACAGGCGACAAAAGCATAATGTTATCTTTTCTTGTTTCTCTTCTTATGTATGAATAATGTCTCAAATTACAACAACCGTTACTTTTCAGACTGAAATCTGTTAAGGACGCTGGGGTTGGTTATATACTTCTCGTAGTAGCTGTCTTAGTTACATAAAAACAAATTTGCGCCTCTTGTTTTTTTGGGTTAAAAACAGGTACTTAACAAAACACTCAACAATAAGAAGCAAGACTAATTCATTAAATAAATCGCAGCTTCAACGAGATAAGACAAAGCCGTTTAAGAAGAGGTGACAAACCAGAGATAAGCCGAGGCATTCATGAAGATATAACCGGAATTTTTTTTTTAATTGACTAGAGAACTAATTAATTCTTTAGTTTCACCCGATCACTATCGAAGCCGTAGCCCGAGATAAAGAAACACACATCAAACACGGGCCAGGCCTCCCCGAACACCTGACAGCACACGCACTGAATAATAAATGCAGAGGTATTCATAATCAAACAAACACACACACACACACACACACACACACACACACACACACACACACACACACACACACACACACAAATCAACACAAACCCAGTGCACTGTAAAATCCCGGCAGCGCTTCTTTTAGACAATGAGGAGAAAACAAAAGCTGACCGCTTGCTTCGAGATCAAGGTGAAATGATGAAGATGAAGATTTAAAAGTCGGCTTTAAAGCTGCAACCAGATTTTTTTTTGTTCCAGGATGTCCAGAAGTCTGAACATCAACTGAAAGTTCTCAGAAGAGGAAAAACGTACAGTATGTCAAAAGCAAAACCCAACATCTGTTAGTTTGTACTGTGCCGTGCATAAGTATTCACCCCCATGTTTCAAACCTGAACTGAACTGGACTTCGTGGGTGTTTTTACTATTTGAGTTGTCTAACATTTGATGATGATGATGATGATGATGATGATGATGATGATGATGATGAATTGATTTAACAGTGCTCAGGACAATGTCCTTGGGTTTGTTTAGGCAAATTCTCAGACAAAATTTCACCTCAGTTTGACTAATTATGTGACTTTTGATAGGACCTAATTGCATTATAATTTCTTGTGCATGAAGGAACAAAACAGATATATAAGACAGACATTTATATAAGACTTCAAGTGCAGTATAGTGATGAGTCTCTTAGCCGCAGTAAAACATTTTGAATGACGCAAATGAGAAAGAAGAGCCCACTGCAATCATCCCCTTGAACATTTAGAAAATTGGAAGGTAACTTCAACCCATTTTTACATGTTTGGGCCATTAAAGGAGTTCCTGGCAGGCCAGCGTTTCAAACGTGAAGCAGGCAGTCTGATCATGGCTCTGAGAACGTTCTACCTTGATGGTCTCCAAGCTCTAGTGAAACACTGTGATAAGTGCAGACGGCTATATAGAGAATTAAAAGTCATTTTACTCTCACGACTGTGTTGTATTGTGTTGATTTTGCACAATAAAAGGTCCCGATTTGACTTGAATTCCCCTCATATTATCTCAGTTAACTCCATTTCAGTTCCAGGTTGCAACCCTTTAAAATGTGAAAGAATTTGTGATGTTAAATGCAAATATAGCATCAATAAAATCTTGAATATCTCCTTCTTTGCTTATGTCCCTAAAGCGTAATTTAAAAGCTGTAAAATGCTCAACTGGGATTGTAAGCATGGAAGGTGAAGTATAGTGAGAGCTTAACTTTACTGCTCGCTTTAAAGAAACAATTTAGTGCTTAATTAGCAGGTAGCGTGATGGAGTAAGTGATCAAATCCCACGTTGGTGTTGTTGTTTTTTTTTTTTTACCATTTACTACTATCGTTCTCTCAGAAGCGTTTATTAAATAGCCTTTTAAATAGAACTCTGGGGGAGAACTTTGTGTTTACTTTGATTTATTAAATTAAATGCAATCTCTCTGAAGTGTTTTTTTCTTCTTGGGTATTTTTCTGAGGATGAGGAGGATGAGCTTCGCCAAAAAATGTGTCTTTTCATTTCTTTTTTTAAGATTTATTAATTCTGTTAGATATTTGCATTTGTCAGCATTTTTTCACAGACAAGAATTAAATGAATGATAGGTGAATGATAGCTAACACTATCTTAATATATCTGTCTAAAAGCAGACTAATCAAGAAAGATAGAGAGACTTTTGTCTTGAGTATTCGTTAAACCCAAGTGCTACGCTGCTGTTATATTTTTCTCCTGTGTGATGAGCACTTGCCGCGACTACAAGATCGTAGCTACAGTAGCATCTGTCTTGCTAGTTCGTGAACACTTTCATGAATAGGTCACTGGTTAATCCTTAATTCTGTAAGTAAGGAAAAACCAGACACAAAGACAAAACCGTGAATGTTATTATTTTCCAATAAAATAACAAAGCATTTTATTCAGCTTACACCAGGGCTAACAATGTTTTTTCTATTTAATAATTTAAGAATTGCATTATAGTAAATAATTTTTAATTTTTTTGGATAACCCATGAACGTAATTCCTTATATTAATTACATTATATTGAATATAAACTGCTGAATGTCTTTTTTAAAATGGACACAGGACAAAAAAATAAATAAATTATCAAGTAATCGTTAAGTCCTCCTTTTTGGAAAGTGCTAAAACTGGAGCCTCCTTCACAGAAACAATACACTGCAAACTTTGGTGGTTGCTTATAAAGTTGTTATACTGTATGAAGCGTTCCCTGTACAAAGTAGTTATAGAACTATGATTAGTATACTGGTTTGAGTTGGCAAAACTCAAAAAATTTGAGGTAATCAGTTACATCAAATTTTTTAAGTAATAATGTTTCCAGTTTTAAGTAAATGGAACTATCAGTTTTTGAGTTTGTTGTACTCATTCATATTAATCGTTATTTACTTGCATTACTGAGTAGCCTAGCTCGTACTATAATTTTTTTTAGTTATTGCAAATCAAATAAATTGTTGTTGGTCTTTCGCCTGCTCCTGGCAGTGGGTCGCCACAGCGGTTTGTCACAAGTATTTACGCCAGATGCCATTCTGAACACAACCCTCAAAATAGGGATAGGAACTTCATCCAGTGGCTGGGATTCGATCCCGGCCCTTTCGCATGGCAGGTGAAACACTACTGTACCACTGAGCCACCAGTGCTTTGTTACAAATCAAATAAGTATTATTTGACAACAAACCAGATTTGTAAAGGTTATACTTACAGCATCATGCGAAGACAGATCAATTCCCCATCTTGATCAAAACAGTTCAATCTGGGCAGTTTACATGTGCATTGATGATGTCAGACACAAAATCGCTAGGCTGAAAGATTTTAAGTTGATGGCACTTTAAGGAGACAGTTACTGTGGCTTAAAATATCAAACTTGTTCAGCTAACTTGAAAAGTGTTATTTCTACAAACTCATAAATACCAAAAAGTTCTAAATACTCATCAAGGCCTATTAATTTGAACTAATTGTAATTGATTAAGTTAACAGTACTCAATATGTTTAATGACTTGGAGCATTAGGGTTTACAGTGTACTGCTGAATGCTGATGGGTTGGAACGGACGAGAGGGGAAATAAGGTTGCTGCTGAAGTTGTTACGTATACAACCAATTGTTTTATTGTATCTTAAGGCACTTTGCAGTAAAACATTTGTCCCCTTTTCTTTAATTTAATCTATATTGTATAATTTGATTTACGATGAAAAATGATGGGTCCTTTAAGACCTGCGCACAGTATATAGACCTCTTTGTTCTATGAATAATCCAGAGAACATTCTGACACTCCATTGTGTGTGTGTGTGTGTGTGTGTGTGTGTGTGTGTGTGTGTGTGTGTGTGTGTGTGTGTGTGTGATTGCGTCTCTTTCACGGCAAGCGTGTTGAAGCACAACGGACAGATCTAGAGATTCATTCATTAAATTTTAAACCTAACAACCGCAACCATATTACACTGTATTACACTGTATACTCGCAATATACTGTATATACAATTTCCCTATACACCTACAGTACATTACAATGAGGAAAACGGAAAACACAACATGGATGAGCCCATGCCACATTACTGGTCCATATGTTGTAAAAACTGATGACGGTAAGCAATACTCTGTATACAGTATATACAAGATGGATCAGGTGTGTGTGTGCATGTGTGTATTAGTGTGTTTGTGTAAGGAATCTATATGTCTAGAGGCGCAGCTCCCTGTTGTCTGTGTGCAGTCAGCTGAATGACTGTGTGCACTGCATATGATGAAATAAACTGGCAACAGCATGACAAATGATTATCCTGTAGTTTGGAGAAGATGTGAGGCAGGAAGGAAGAAAAAAAGGGGGGGGATGGTGTTTGTTTGCTGCATGT
This sequence comes from Clarias macrocephalus, assembly GCA_011419295.1. Lineage (NCBI taxonomy): Eukaryota > Metazoa > Chordata > Actinopteri > Siluriformes > Clariidae > Clarias > Clarias macrocephalus. The sequence continues at coordinate 18,170 of JAAGKR010004793.1, read as the reverse complement.
GCTTATACTGAAGGCAAAAAAAAAAAGATGATAGAAAGAAGAGAATCTCTCTAATTGCTTCTGAACTTCATGATGCACAGCAGGGGGGAGCCAGTCCAAGATCATAAATATTTTCCCTGTCTTTACCTTTGAATGCAAATCAGCCTGCTTCTCAGCCAATCATGAGGTCTTGTGCTGTCTTTTTGTGGTTTGACTCTTACATCAGAGTGGAGGAGAGCGAGAAAACAGCAGGTGATTGTCAGCTTTACTGACTAGGAGCACTCCTGATGGTCTGTGATGGACGTAACCGAAATGTGCCTTCTTATATCTACATAATACGAAGCTCCGGGGTCACCTTCCATACATGTGTACAGTAGGTGTGTGTGTGTATACAGTATATATATATATATATTATGAAGGCTTTACACTTTACATCAAGTCATCAGTAGTGAACACATCTCAATATGCCTTCATGTAAAGTGTAAAGCCTTCATAATGCTTCTAATCTGAGGTGCTGGTTGTTAATTGATGATTTCTGAGGCTGGTAACTCTAAATGAACTTCTCCTTTGCAGCAGTGTTAAGTTTTGATAATAAAACATTTTAAAAAATGCACCACATGCACCTTTTTGTTTAGATGGCACCTTGAGTGATTAGACTTTTAATATCTATCTTTCACAATGAAACACAGCAGCTACGGCACACCTTTAAAAAAGCATTTAAGCTTGGACGTACAGTAATTACATTTAAGATTAATTTAGCTTTATCTCGGCGTGTACAGTATAAATCCCCTGGCCTTACACTGCACTTGGACAGGAGTGAAGAAGTGTCTCTTTAAGCATCATTATTATTGCATAACAAAACGCTGCAATAATAATAATATAAATAATAATAAATACATTTATATTATAAAGTATATGCACCTTTTAAAGATTTTTTTTTTGTTATTAAGTTTTACTAGTTCACAACATCCATCTTCTCAGGTTTCCCCACACTCCACCCCACCCCAGACCACCCTGTAGTTTTTTTTTTCTTGTGACGCAAACAGAATTGCAATACTAATCAAATCAGCACCTAGGTACAGTATCAGGATAATATTATATCAGGTGACCCCTGGTGATTTCCACCCCTAAAAAAGTGAAGGCTTTAGGATATGACTTTGTGTATTTACAAAATTAACCATAAAACATGAGCACTAGCTAATTAGCAAGCTAACTTTAGCCACAGTTAATATATGAAACTGTGGTTTTATGATATATTTTTGACAGATTTGAAAAAAATATTTTAAAAAAATGAGAAATTGCCTCAGTTTATGAAGTCTAATGAATAAAATGCACCTTACAGTAAATCCCACTTGTAACATTTGTGCAAGCGTATTAGCACTAGCTAGCTGGATAACTACTAGAACTAGCAGGAGGTCATTTTCAATTTGGATATTCACACATCCTGGTATTTTCTGATATCTAAAATGTATTTAACAGTTTACAATTATATTTCATTATGAAATAAACAAACAATGGCAAACATACATCTTTGAAAGCTTGGGCTATACTGAGCGAAATGAATGATTGTGACTGATAGTGGTGAAGTTTATACTTTTGTTATTGAAGAAAACAAAGAGGACGATGAGTACATGGGATGAAGAGAATATAACTCTCTTCATAAAAATATGTGGTAACACAAAAATTTGGTTCCACCAAAAGCGTGAAAGAGGAATCTGATGCCGTTTGGGCAAAGCGAGATTTTGGATGTCTTCCTGCTAATAACTCTGCTACACTCATTTTCTTCAGGAACCTGCTCTTTATACCGTATATATAAAAAAAATCCATTATAATGTCTATTTATGAAGTATGTTTACCTTTATTTATTTATTTATCTTACTACAGCACAGAATCCTAAGTATACTGCAGAGCTTTTTGTGTTTGATCACTAAGGATGAGATGCTGATGACCATCAGGGACTGCACAGTCCATGAAGGCCACAGAGCAGACCCCAGCTGGAGCCTTTCTCTCTATGAGCTCATTTCTGTTAACAAAAGCAATGACATACCCAGTTATCGCAATGAATGATGCCTGGACTAAATTGTTTCTCGTGCCGGCAATCAAACCTATGAAGCCCAGTGACTGCTATCAAGCAATTATGCGCCATTTGCGCTTTGACAACAAGGACGTGTGTAAATAGCGACAGATTTGCTGCAATTTCAGACATCTGGCAACGTTTTGTCTGTAACTGTTTTTTTGACTTACAACCCAGGACAGCATATTCCTGTAGATGAGCAGCTGTTTGCACCCAAGGTCTAAGTCCAGAGTGCCATGAAACCGATGTATGCTGCCAGTCCTGAGTACCATGCACCAAAACATGAACATGGACAACTTAGTCACAGACTACAACCTCAAGAAGGTATGCAAATATGCATGTTGCATTAGTGCCATAATGCATGTTTTTTTCTTATATAATATTGTATACTTTGAATGTTTTAATGTAACTCACACGTCCCTTTTTCCCTTCAACTTGGGCAGAAACAGAATAGTTATAAATTCCATATGTACATAATTCCTTAAAACACACTAGGGATGTTGAGGATTAATCATGAATAACTGATAATGTTTGTTTTGCATGGTATTTCTCCGTAGATCACATATCTGCAGTTCAGGTGCCCTTTTAGTGCCCTTGTTTTTGAATCTTGCAAACCTACTGTAGAACACATTGTTGGAGATCCTCTTCAGTACAGAGGGGAGTATAATAGTTCTTACTATTACAGCAGTACTTTTACTCAAGGCTCTGTATCGTCTCCACCACTGGCTAAGAGTAACTGGTCACATAACGTGTTTAAGATGTGGGTACTGTGAAGATGGCTGGTGATGTTGATTCCCGGGACAGTTTACACTCAAGTCTCCATCACTAAACGTTAGTTTGACAAAACAGACTTTATTGATGATCATACTCAAGTCCTTTTTAACTCACTCGGCATCATTTGTCTCTTTTGTATACAGTTATACAAGAGAATTGAGCTAAAATCACATATGTTGTTTCCCTCATGTCGTCTCAGGGAGTTTTTTCTTTCGACGCCATCCGCTCTGGCTTGCTCATTTGGAATGCACTTAGGTTTTACATTCTGATTTCTGTAACGCTGCTTTGTGACAATGTCAGCCTTAAACAAACAAACCTGAAATCTATTGAAATCAGTCTACATGTCTGTGCTATTCTGTGGCAGTTACATCAGGAGCCAATTTGCGAAGAAGAAAGTGCGGAAAAAGAAGAATAAATCATTTAAAAAAAAACTTTCAAACAAACAGAATCTGTAACTTTCTATTGGAGATGATTTCAAAGGCAAAGTTCACCAGTGTATAGAGGGATATGGCAGAACAAGTGCAAGATCCAAGAGAATTGTACAGCACAGTACTAATTAGCTCTCCTGGCTTCTCGTACTTGAGGCAAATTGGAAATCATTGGCGTGTAAAGGCTAAAAATCACTTCTAATAAGCATTTCTTCAAACGTGCAACATCGCAAAACACCTGACGTGCGCCAAAGAGCAAATAATTAAAGCAAATATGCTAAATTAATTGGGATTGCAAAGGGCACTAGGAGGGGATTCTTTTCATTACATGGTCTGGGATTTGAGAACGGCTGCCGCTCTCTGTTTTATCGATAGTGCTAATTTATTAAAGGAGTGAACGAGCATGATCGGAGATTTGCTGCTCTCTGAAAACGGAAAGAAATCAGAGTTCAAACACTGAAGTATGCCCTTTGTGCATGGCCCACTTTCAGTGACTGCACAACATGATATGGCTAATAGAAAAGGCATAAACTACACCAAGCACAGCCTTAATGTTACTTGTTTTAGCTTATTGCTTTCATGTCCCAGAGGTCTATGCTCTGATATACCGTGTGATATATTTCAGGCTTCAACACTTTTACTTGCTAACTTAGGTTATTAAGAGTTATGGCTGCAATTTGTCTGAGGAAATGAACTGTGTGTGTGTGTGTGTGTGTGTGTGTGTGTGTGTGTGTGTGTGTGTGTGTGTGTGTGTGTGTGTGTGTGTGTGTGTGTGTGTAGTTCGGGTGTGTGTGTCATGTTTCTACATCATGGTGGGGACCAAATGTCCACAAGGATATGAATTCTGTCAGATCTGACTTTGACTGCAGATTTTGATCGGTTTTCCATTTGGTTACTGAAGTTAAAGTTGAGTTCTGCTTGAGGTGTAGCATAGCGAAAATTAGCAAGATTAATAATCACTGCAGTAGAAGGTCCTCACAAGAAAGAAAAAACATGTGTATATCAGTCCTTGTACAAGGAATCCACCCTGCTCACTCTCCACAGGAACACGTGTCACCACTGGCCTGAATTCAGAAAGGAGAAAAAAACAACCCAATAAAATATACATGTAGAAAGAGAGTGTGGGAGAAGAAAGAGAAAGCAAGAGAGGAAAGAGAGAGAGAGGGAGAGATAGAGAGCATCTCAGCATGTTGCGAGTCCTACCAACTCATGCTGAAAGATTCATTGGAATATGAGATCAAGAACTCATGAACTTTCCTGCCTTTCTCTCTCTCTCTCACACACACACACACACACACACACACACACACACACACACACACACACACACACACACACACACACACACTTTCTCCTAGAATTGAACGACGGGTCTTATAAAGACAGAAGTGCACTAGAAAATGCCTGAAGGGCTTGTTGCGCATGAAACCCATCCCCTCTGCAGTATAAACCAGACATCTAAGAAGACTCATATGATCAGTGTCAGGTTAAAGAAGTGCAGAAACAAAATAAATAAATAAATGAATCAATCGCTCAAGAGACAAAGTGTATCCCCCAGATGTGGCTTATTCATTTCTTTTCCAATTTCCATTAATAATATTCAACCCCCTCACAATTTCAGAAGAAGGAACAGACAAAATTGGTTCACTGGGGGGGAAAAAAAAAAAAGAAATACGAAAGGTCACTGGCTGATGAATTCAATTTCAGTTTCGGTTGAAATCAGTTCCCTTTGCTTTTTGACACATTACTAACTCATTCTCAGTCCAGACACTCCCGCCTCTGCCTCCCCCCTCCCCCCCAACCACACACAAACACACACACCATGTCTTACTATCCTTGTGAGGACCTTCCATTGACATTAACGCAGCTAATTAATGGTATGTCTTTGAACCTTAAGTTAAACCGAAGATAACTAAGCTAAAATATCTTTTTAATGATAAAAAAAATTTTTATTGATAAACAAACATCCCATTAAACCGTCAACCAGAAGACGGGGTTAGTTGAGAAGAAATAAACAGCTCCAATTAACCAGTTACATTCCAAAATTTTGCTCTTAATTTTGTTTCAGGTGACCTGTCCTGCAGTCGTGCTAGGGGGAAAAAAAACAACAGGTGATATACTTATCTATTCTTGTCTTTTGTCAATTTGGTACCCGAAAGCGAGTTGTTACATTATAGAAGGATTGCGTTCGTTTATTGTTGTGTGCAGGATGACATCAGTAAAACAAAATGACTCATCTAAAAGGGTTTTGAATCATCCTTTGTCTGGACATTTTGCTGCTTATCCACATGGCTTCATCAGTTCCTCATTAGGATTCCAATTTCCATAACAATGGCGTACACACTACGTCAATGCTAAGTCGTTGATTTTAACAATGAGATGCATACTGTACTTATCTAACACTTATACTTACATACTTATATAAGAACATGTTTATCAAGCTGTACATGAATTATTATTTTTAATGGATTAAATCCAGACAAGTAGTTCATGAGCTGGCAAGATGTATATATACAGTACATACTGTATGAGGGGTGTTCAAATCAAACCGGGACCTGTCATGACCTGACCGTTGAAAATCGACAATTAACTTGAAGAAGAAATCTGTCACTAACACTAATTGCATATTACAGGAACTTGGCGGTTGGAGGTTATTGTCACATCCCCTGTATAAACCTGACCTCACTCCAAGCCGGCCATTAAAGGGGTTCCTGGGAGGCCAGCGTTCCTCATTGTGATCTAATGAAACACTGGGATAAGTGCGTTAGTGTAGCAGCGAATTATATATGGAATTAAAGGTAGATTTTTTTGCCGCTTATAATTCTTCACCAGTAAAAAGTCCTATATTGTCTTTAATGCCCCTTTGACTCGACTTGTATTTAAATAATTGGCTTCAAACTTTTTTATCGACGAATTACTTTGTCTAGATCAGGGGTGTCAAACTCCGTTCCTGAAGGGCCGCAGACCCGCAGGGTTTTGTTCCAACCCTCGAGGACCTGCAGAGTTTAGCTTCAACCATAATTGAAACACCTGATCCACCTAATCAAATCATTAAGGCTTATTTGAAAACTACATGGCATATATGTTAGAGCAGGGTTGGAACAAAACCCTGTGGGTCTGCGGCCCTTCAGGAACGGAGTTTGACACCCCTGGTCTAGATTAACACATTGTTTTGTCTCGATTTGCCTTTTATGGAGATTTGTGGGCGTCGCTAAATGCAAATCAGCACTTGGTAATTTAAATGTAATTTCATCCAGTATTTGTCAACATGGCCATGAGAGTATGAGAGAAATAAAAACTTTTGTAAAGCCTATTTTATTTTAATTTTTTTTACACTTAACTTTAATGATAGCTCATCCTTGGAGTTTTTTTCCTGTCAAGAACAGGCCGTCTATTTGGCATACTGTAGGTTTATGGTTAAGAAATGATTTTTACCCTGCAAACAGAATATCAATGAACTACAGTGCTGTTCCATTATCGATACTCCAGCCAGATGCGATCATTTTTTTAAATTATACTAGTTTAACAGCAATATCATTATTTTCTAATTAGCTCCAGGAAACAGATCAGGAGGGAGCACCTAGTCCCTGCTGTTAACATGATCTACAGTGGCACTGTAATGGCTATCGGCTGAGGAAAGCCAGAACAGCAGGCGTTTAAATCAAAACCCGGAACAGTATACAATGCAGACACTTCCCAAGCCTTTGCTCTTGAATTTCCTCTATAATGTCCTCGATAGATAAGTGACAAATAAACACCAGCATCAAGAGGAACTGGCCTTTATTACCAAGGTTATAAAATTCAGAACCGCTTGCGTGGGCGTTTATGAGTCCAGCTGCCACTTAAACCAAGGCTGTTGCCTCAATGAGCCTCGTTCTGACCCATGACCCTGTGACCTACCCGAAGGGTCCGTAATTATCCTTTTCACAGCTATTTGAGCTCTTGCCTCTTCATCTCAATGTGTCACCAGCATTCATCTGCTGGCAACAAGCTGTCAATGACCACCAATTCAGCTTTTTGTTTAATCATTTCCCTCTTCGTTGAGTCTATCATTTTAGATGAAGGCTCTGAGTATCAGAATCTTGTTTTGCTGTGCTTGGATTGGGAATGGCATCGTTTGTTTGCCAAAGTCTTTGCTCTTGGAGTGCAGAAAAACAAGCTAGACCAGGGCTCCAGTTTAGAACATCATGTCAAAGCTAATCAGATTACAGCCCTGTGTTGGGCAACTGAAAAGAGAACATTGTGATTCAATCAGAGGATGCTGGCTGGAGGTAGTGTCAGCCTTAGAGTGTGTGAAATAATAGTAAAAACAACTGAGCATACCCATATTTCATATTTCAGTCTCATGTTATTCCACGTCCCAGCCTCAGATATTCCTTTTCACTTAAACTTTCATGGACATGCGACACTGTAGTTACTGAAGTGTGCAAAAAATCTTGACATAACATCTTTAAAGACAAATCATACAACATTTCCTGTGTAAAAAAGCCAGGTCTTGGCCAGGTTCAGTAATGAAAAGTAACAACCTTTCTGGAACACAATTACTGTGTACAGTTTTGTGCGTGCAGCATTGCCAACTTACTCCTCAATGACTTTATTGCAAACATTTTATTTCAGTAAATCTAGTGATCTTTTGAGCAGATGTTAGCAAATGTCCTGAACTCAGAGCATTTCTATAATACTATAATCCCGAAGCCTAACCGCTGATCATCATTGTTCACCAACACTATTCACTGTTCACCATTATCACCATATATCAGTCATATATATCACCATACTGATTCACCATATAAGAAAAACATCAAAATTGTTCACCATTATTTCTTTATGACCAATCACTGATCACCATTGTTGCCAATTAAAAAGTGCCATTGTTCCCAACCACTAATCAGCACTGTTGCTAACAACTATTTACTGATCACTATTGTTCCTATCCCCAGGTCAATCAATATTATTCCCAACCACTAATCACTGATTTTTTAAAAGACCAAACACTAATCCCTATTGTTTCCCAACCTCCCTAATCATTGATCGCCATTGTTTCCCGAAAATATACCACTGATGAAGTACGATTGTTCCCAACCACTAATCACTGATCACTATTGTTCCTATCCCAAGGGCAATCAATGTTATTCTCAACCACTGATCACTGATAACCATTGTTCCCAATTAATAAGTACCATTGTTCCCTACCACTAAGCACTATTGTTTCCAACCACTAATCACTGATCACTATTATTCCCAACCACTGATCACTGATAACCATTGTTCCCAAATAATAATAATAATAATAATAATAATAATAATAATAGTGCCACTAAGCATTATTGTTTCCAACCACTAATCACTGATCGCTATTGTTTTCCTACAACCAACCACTGATGACCATTTTTGAAAGACCAAACACTAATCCCCATTGTTTCCAACCTCTAACCACTAATTATTGATCGCCATTATATTCATCGCAATATACCACAGTTCAAGAGCCATTCACTAACTACCACTAGTCTTCACAACCAATCACTGATCACCATTGCGTTTGCCCTCAGTGAATTCCTTTGTCCTAAGTCTTTGTTTTAAAGACTCTACTTATAAAAGAATAAAGTATTAAAAATAAATTTATCAACCTATGACCATTTCATTCATGTTTACCTCTGTATTACTTATTTATTCCTTTTTGTCTCAATTCTTCATAGAAATAGCAGGATTGTGTAAATACATCAGTAGATCATTTGAATATCATAATCAGTTGCTACCTGTCTACAGAACACATGCAAATGATGATTCACTGAATACTAGTGCATAATGCACTAATGCATATTAGTCTATGACAAAATCCGGTGACATCCAGCGACTTATAAAGAGCTATAAAGAGCTGTGCAAGGTGCATAAAGCACAGATTGCTAAAAGACTCTTAAGGCATACAGTACATTTGCATTCACAAAGCAGTTGTTGCCCACAACTAATTAAAAATCTGTCCAGTCCTAATCAGGTCATAATGCTACAAATAACTCCCTTCAAAAACTCTCAGATTTGCATAACGCTAATTAGTCCCTGGTAGCCTTTAAAAAGCTCCGCTATGTCCCCGTTGTGTACACGGCGAGCCGAGTGAAGTGGAGGTGGCTGTGTACTAACCTGCGGCCATCTGCATGTACCCAGCCAATGTGCAGATCTTCCTCTCGCAGTTTCCACTCGGCAAGAAGACGGTGATGATGGCCAGCAGCGAGCTGACGGCCAACAGCGCGCAGCCTCCGGAGCACAGCACGGCACTCGTCTGCAAGTACGACACAATACAAACCCTCAGTGTGGTGCACTGCATTATTTTTGCATCATTAGCTTGCAGTATGGCGACATTACATTATTATTATTATTACTACTGTTTCAGGGGTTCTGTGGAGTGAGTCCGGACCAGCTGGATGATTGTCTGGTGTGGGACATACAACCGGCCCTGCAGTCCAAAATGGGTTAAAATGGATAAAAACATATAAATGTATATATAGCTCAAAAAAATAAACGGAACACTTAGTCCCGGTTTGACTTGAACTATGCATACACATATGAGAGGCGTTCAAGTCAAACTGGGACTAAGTTTTCCTTTTATTTTTTTGAGCAGTGTATATAAAACATCCATTTAGAACATGCAGAAGGGCCCCAGCATTGAACCCAGTCACCCGTCACCCAGACTCGGCCCTCATGCTGCCTGGAAGAAAAAAAAAAAACACCCTCATTATCCGCACTAGCACTTTATTGCATATATCTTTCTGGACTGACCTCCTTTACCCCTCATAAGTGTTCTTCCTGATGTCGTACTAATATCCACGTACTTCACTAGTGCTTCTTTTGCTTTTATGGTGATGTTTCTGATTTAAGCATGTAATTTGCACCGTCAGTTTATGCATGCTTATATTCACCGGTGTGTATTTATTTAGGCTGTTCCCTGTAATCATTGTGTTTTTGCGACGTAACGTACATGACTCTTGACTTGCATCACTTTACCCTGACACTGTAAAGCCTTTTATGCTGCAGCCTGCTCCTACAAGCTCAGTATTTCAACCCCCGGATATATATTTCGTCATATGCCTGTAGAAAACTATGCCTTACAACTATATTCTATACTGTACAACTTTAACGGAAAGACACAGTCTTATTTCGATCGTGAAAAAAATTATAATAATAATTCTGTTTCAATAGTACGACAGTACATCACATGCATATCTAATGTACGTCAGGATCCTTGAGATGACTTGATAGACTTGAGAGACTACTAAATGTAAGAGGTGTACAGTAAGAGGAATACATTATTTACTTCACACCACCAAGATATTGATTATTTTCCCAGAACAGCACACCACTTTATGTTTTATTCCTTAAGTATATGTAGAAGTGTAAAGACTTTTTTTTCAGTACACTGTGTGACCTATCCAGAGAAACTCACAATTAACAGCACCTTATAAAACCACTGAGAATCGATGTTTTCGTCTCCGTTTTCTTTTTTATTTTGCTTTGAGACCGGAGGATGCTCGCTTTAAGCGCATGGTGGCTGAACAGCTGTCTTTGTAGCAGCAGGGGCATGTTAACATTTCTGCCGGCGTACCGCCCACCACTAAATTAGGCATCCTCATGCAGGCAGACAAACAACCCAAAATTAGTACAAAAGAGTTTGGAGTTTGAAGTTTAAGCAGCATAAAGAAAGAGAGAGAGAGAGAGAGAGAGAGAGAGAGAGAGAGAGAGAGAGAGAGAGGGAGATGACATGCTGTTAGAAGGTGGGTGCTTGAGCTGATAGCGTTCTTCCTCTATCCGGCAACGTGATCGCTCAGCCTCTTCATTATTCCCCAGACTTTTGAATCTTTACTTCCTGCGCCTTTCCCTGATAATCACACGTTTGGCAATCTAAAACCTTGGGTATATAACTCAGACCGAAATGTAAATAATACAGTGACACACCTATACGACTGTACAGTACAATACAATACAATACGCAGTGGCAGACAAAAAAGTGAAATGTGATACGAAATAAACACACACACACACACACACACACACACACACACACACACACACACACACACACACACACACACACACACAAACACCAAGTGTAGAGCAGAGCCCTGAGGTGATTAAGGGAGTCTAATGAGAGAAAGACAACTAACCCCACAACTAACACCTGCTTCACAGCCCCTGTGGTTCGATGGTAATGGTGAAAGCAATAATGATAAGCATTACACTGTGTGTGTGTGTGTGTGTGTGTGTGTGTGTGTGTGTGTGTGTGTGTGTGTGTGTGTGTGTGTGCGTGTGTATGTATGTATGAGGGAAGCGTGGCCTCATAACAAAAGAAGCGACAAAGACAAAGACATGCACATCTGTATCTCAAACAGCATCTGTAATAATTCGAATAATTATACTCTTGTAAACGATGTACTCGTCGATAATGGTGTGCGCCCATTCCAAAAACATTACACAATGTAATATGGGAAGATTGCAGACACGCCCGGTTGAACATATTTCCTACTGTAAGAAGCCATTTGCCTCCAAATGGGTCTCATCTATTAAGAGGAATAGCCTGCAATCTTGATGTCGTCTCCTGATCTCCTCAGCTTCACAGCTCCTGCGGTGCTTCTTTACATCGAGGACACGCGCTTGTGTCACAGCAGGCAAGATCGCGAAATCAACCAGATATTACTGTACGTATACTGCAGTAGGTTTCAGTTAGCAGTGAGGATGAGGAAAACGAGGATGATTGAGTCTGTTAATACAAACCGCATGTTTTTAATAATTGTGTTACATACTGTATATAATATTTATAATATATACGTATATAAATCTAACAGTATTTAATGATCAATGTATTATTAAGCGACAATTGCATGTGACATTCTAAAATTGAATAAAAAACATTCTTAAAAAAAAAAAAATTAAATGTCAATAAGAACATGAAACGAATTTCGACTCTCCCTCTCCATCAGCTCTTTTTAGACACATTTTGTCCTCCATCTGAAAAGTGATTATGTATTTTATTATTACTAATATTTAGCTTTCTTTAGCCGGAGCACTAACTAATATCTGGAAGACTAATATAGTTAATCTTAACAAAACACTTTTTTTTTCAAATATGAAAAGGTGCCAATACTTTTGCACAGCACTGTAAAATACAGTACTGTATAACATAACATACAATGGATTATATCTTGTATTATAGTAAATAACATAGATGTAAGGAAAAACGAATGAACAAGACGTGATTTGTATCAGCTTAACGCTTTCACTTTCATCCATCCATCCATCTGGGAGCCTCTGTAGTCCAGCTAGGGACCGTTAATACCAGTGGTGATGACCACTCTATTTAGTCAACATTCACACATTTGGGAACGCCAATCTGCATGTCTTTGGACTTTGTGAGAGGAACACGGAGAAAACCCATCAAGCTCTGGGAGAACATGCAAACTTCATGCACACGGACCCTGAGGCGGGAATCGAACCCCGACCCTGGAAGTGCAACCACCAAGCCCCTGTGCCAACACTTAAATTCATATTAATGAAGTTCAAACAGTGCTTTCTGGTATTTTTAAATAATTACAATAAATTCTGAATTGAATTCTTGAAAATCACCTACTGTGTTATTCTTTAATTAATAATTAGTAAGAAATTACTTTAAAAAGTGCTATCATACAATGGAAATAAAGCACAATAGAAACATTTCCATACAGTATGTGATGAAATAAAAGCCGTTCACATTACCAGCCTGAAGTGACTCAATTTAGATTCTATTCCCCCTAATATGACTTTTTTTTTCTGTCCAGATCCGTCTGAGTTACTTTCATATGTTTTCCTTGATCAGATAAATTTCAATATGTGGTCATGTGACTTGAATGGGAACAGGTTGGAATTCATGCGACTTTCTGCCTCTGCGTACGCATAGGGCGCTTCAGTCAGCAGGCAGCACCAGCAGCGCAGGCTCTTCGAATAAGTGCAAGCAATTACTGCTAAAACAGCCAAAGTAAGCCGTCTGGCTTCTTCTGGAAGACAAATACAGCCGACCGACTGCTTGCCATCCTTCAGAGCAAACTCCCAAGCATGTTTTTTTTTTTGTGCTAAAATCATCACAACCATTGTTTGAAAAGAACCAGTGATAATGTGCCTTTTTAGAGGACAGACGTGTCCATACGAAAGTCACTTGTAATTATGAATGTGAACTGTCATGACATGCACATTCTTTTTGCGATCAAACCCAAAAAATCGGAACTGAGCAATGTGGCTTGTAATGTGAACGTAAACCTGGTCTGATTTTTTTACGCTGCCCAGAGCGAAGTTGATTCGCTGTACCATACGTAGCAACGTTGACGAAAAATCACCACGCCTTTCCCCCGAAAGTCAACAAACATCTCGAGAATCAGTCGCTCTTTTTAATTATTCTGACATTTTCAGCTTTCCTCAAACTCTTGAGGCCAATAAAACAAGTGAGCCACTGATGAGTAGAAGATGCCTGTTGTTGTTGTTGTTTTTTGACTCGGGTTCATTTCCAGCCCGGTTCATAAATCATGAACGATAATGCTTCATTTTGCATCGATGTAATTTCTGAACATAGTCATTATCATTAGAGTTTCGACAGGAGCGCAAGACTGAGAGATAAATGCAATACCCCCCCCCCCACACCCCACACCCTGCCCCAATCAGACTCCCCTATCACCCCCACCACCACCACCACCACTAGTATCACCAATCACCTCGATTTGTATGCGTGTGTTTCTCCTAGCTGAGGCTAATTTAGCAGAAAATTAGCTTCTGACACCACAAGCACTTGACAAAGGAGTTATGCATGGACGCTAATTGTTTATCTGCACATAGCATGAGAGGCTTTAATGTTATGACTAGATGTGAAGAGAAGCAGTGATTAGGTCACAAAAAAATCACACTGACTACAATATTTTTATGGCGAATGTCAAGCCAGAGGCGGTTTTGAATGCAAGATGGCCGACAAGCCATGGACTCCCGACTGTCTCGCAAATCTACGAAATGGCTTAATGACCCGCACCAGTTTGCCGTTTGTTTACTTACTATGTAGGCTTAGTTTTCTGTATTAAATCATGTAGACACAGGTCAAGAGCTGTGGATATCCTGGGGTTTTCACATACAACAGTCTCTGGAGTTTATACAAAGTGGTGGGGAAAAAAACAGAGTGAAAGTGTAGGTAGAAATACAATACTAGAGAGGTGAAAAAAGAAAGGAAAATTGCCAGCATGGATTGAGGTTCCAGGAAGTAGATACAGCAAATATATATACTTGTATATGCTCACCGGGCACTTCAGTAGGCAAACCTTGCTAGTTTTGGGTTGGGCCCACTTTTGCCTTCAGAACTGTCATGGCACAGTGGTGTAGTGGTTAGCGCTGACGCCTTGCACTTCCAGGATCCGGGTTCGATTCCCGTCTCTGTGTGCGTGGAGTTTGCATGTTCTCCCCGTGCTTGGTGGGTTTCCTCCGGGTTCTCCGGTTTCCTCCCACAGTCCAAAGACATGCAGGTTAGGCTAATTGGTGTTCCCAAATTGCCCATAGTGTGTGAATGAATGTCTGAGTGTGTATATGTGTGTGCGCCCTGCAATGGATTGGCACGCTGTCCAGGGGTGTACCCCACCTCTAGGCTCCAGGCCCCCCGCAACCCTGAATACAGGATAAAGGGATATAGACGATGAGTGAGTGAGTTTCAACCAGGTGCTGGAAAGATTCCTTCAAGATTTTGGTCCACATTGACATGATACAGAAGCATCACGCAAGCTGCTGCAGATTTGTTGGCTGTGCATCAATGACACAAATCTCTCATTCCATCATGGCAATGGTCGCTCTATTGGATTGAGATCTCATGAATGTGGAGGCCGTTTGAGTACAGTGAACTCACTGTTATGTTCAAGAAACCAGTTTGAGATGATTTCAGCTTTGTGACATGGTGTGATATCCTGTGGTCATAAAGGGACGGAGCTGGTTACCAACAATAATCAGCTAGGCTGTGGCATTTAAACCATGCCCAATTGGTAATAATATGTCCAAAGTGTGACAAGAAAATACCCCCACACCATTATACCACCACCAGCAGCCTGAACCAGTGATACAAAGTAGGATGGATCCATGTTGGCTATGCTGTAAATTCTTATCCAATCATATGAATGTCGCAGCCGATGTGAACTGTAGACTTAGTTTCCCGTTTACTGGCACCCGGTGTGGTCTTCTGCTGCTGTAGCCCATCTGCTTTAAGGTTCATTGTATTGTATGTTCAGAGATGCTCTTCAGCATACCTTGGTTGTAGCGAGATGTTATTCGAGTTACTGTTGCTTTTCTATCAGCTTGAACCAGCCTGGCCATTCTCCTCAGACCTCTGGCAACAATATGGCATTTATTTTTATTTAATTTTTTTTTCTCCGATTTTCTCCCGAATTCAGTCGTGTCTAGGGGGCGCCACATTAAGACTACTACTACCACTCAGCCGGGAGGGCCGAAGACGCCAGCCGACCGCATCTTTTCGAACTGCTTGTACACGCACCGCTGGGGGCGGAGTAACACACTCGGAGGACAGCGCTATCTGCTCCTTCCGTTTGCGTGAGCTCACAGACGCCCCTGATTGGCTGTAGAGCCGTGATTAATGTGGGAGCACTAAATACCTTTCATTCCTCCCCTCTGAGAGAGCTCGACCAATCAGCTCTCTCTAGACCTCCGGCTGCAAGGGGTTACAGCATCACCCGGGATTCGAACTCGCGATCTCTGGATCTCTCATGTAGAGATGGTCGTGGACATCCCACTAGAATACTCAGGAATACTCAGACCAGCATGTCTGGCACCAACAACCATGCCAAGTTCAAAGTCACTTAAATCATGTTTCTTCAACAAAGTCCAACAGCAGACTAACTTGCATTGAGTTGCAGCCATGTGATGGCATATTAGTGCTAACGAGCAGTTGAACAGGTGTACTTGAACTAATGAAGTGGCTGGTGAGTGTTTATACATTTTTCGAGAATATACAAAAATAAATAGGTTATAGGGTTGTTTGGTTATCATACTGTATTTCTTCACACTATCCCATTCTTTATATGCCATTCCACAGAAGCTTATTTAGCTTTGAGCGTGTGACAGAGAGAGAGAGCGAGAGAGAAGACGAGATGGGAACTGCACCGCAAATCAACCGCAATATCAATGTATACCTCTCTAAGCGACAGAAGATAACCTCAGTTCAGAGTGAGGTCAATGCCGGGCCAGAACAATTGACTCCAGCGGAGATACCAGCCGATGCAATCAACAACGCCATCAGCGCTGGCGCATTTTCATTTTTCACTAGGAATTTCATGGTCAAACGGTGGTGTAGGCTTACTCACAAAATATTCTGGCTTGTACTCGAGGCTACCGTATATGGAACTGAAGTGAATCGGATTTCTAATAACATCAATGATTCTATTAACAACGACATGATAATAAATTGTACCCTAACACGTAGTAATATCTAATACTAAGCCCTCAGTTCATAAAGGGTGACAGTTCATTATGTAGCTATGGACAAGTGTTACTCCAAATCCAATCTGACCAAACAGTCTTTCCTGACCCCGGTCTCTTTGCCCGAGTGTTAAAGCTGTATCCGAATCTGGGTGTGGTTCGGAGGGATTAGAGCTATCTGGCGCGACGGAAAAAACTGTGGTCTGAGGTTCGGTTTAATCGAATTGGACTGCAGTGAGTGCAAAAAAGCAATTCACTCCCAGGCCAGAGGATAATGTGAGTAATCAAGCTTGTCACATGACTCACGGTTTCATAATTCATAATGGCACACAAACATGTTTGAGTCTTTAGATGAAACAAACACCTCCAAGATAAATCAAGCAGAGAAATGTCATTATTTGTGTATAGGCTATGAAGGTTTAAGCCCGATCCTGTACCAGTAATGGCAAGTAACATGAACACTAATGATCCCCTGTTACTAAGAACGCTATCATGGTGCATCTACTGGGTAACCTTTCAACTCTGCAGAAAAAGGTCCCATGTAATTCGAAATAAATATTTTTGTCGCAGCGAAAAATTAACAATTAATCTCACTAAGCTCTACATTAAGGTGCGGAAAGAAAAATAAACATACTGATTTATACTATAATAATTAGGTCTACAATTAGTGCTAGTGGTTAGCACTGTCGCCTTGCACCGCCAGGATCCGGGTTCGATCCCCGGCCAGGCTCGATTCCCGTCTCTGTGTGCATGGAGTTTGCATGGGTACTCCGGTTTCCTCCCACAGTCCAAAGACATGTAGGTTAGGCTAATTGGCATTCCCAAATTGCCCTTAGTGTGTGTGTGTGTGTGTGTCTGTGCCCTGCGATGGATTGGCACTCTGTCCAGGGTGTACCCTTCCATGTGCCCCAAGCCTCCTGGGATAGGCTCCAGGCCCCCCGTGACCCTGAATACAGGATTAAGCGGTAATGAAGATGAGTGAGTGAGTGAGGAATGCAACATACCGGCTTTAATAAGATTAAGGTGCAATGTAAATAAAGGTTAACTGTATAAAAATAAATAAATGAATGTACGTCAGTGCTGCTGCAAATCACTAAATACTGTAAATATAATAAACGGGGATCTTCTAGAGATAAATATAAAAAATAATACGACATATTATTATGAGGAGCTAGACGTTACAAAATTTGGCCTATTTTGCTGCATGACAAAAGTCTGGGGAAAAAAAAACATGGACCATATTGTGCTCATTAAGATGAAATCATTTTTTACTTTTACAAGATCGATGTCAGTTAGGTGGCCTGATGGCTAAGTGGTTAGCTCTGTGGCCTTGCACCTCCAGGATCGAGAGTTCGATTCCCACCCCTGGGTCTGTGTGCATGGAGTTTGCATGTTCTCCCTGTGCATGGTGGGTTTCCTCCGGATACACTGGTTTCCTGCCAAAG
>JAAGKR010004792.1:31612-57327 GCA_011419295.1 Clarias macrocephalus | reverse complement strand
GTTTCAGAATGAAATGCGAAATTCCAAGTAGAAACAAATCATAGAGAATACCTCGTTCAGAGATCGCCATGAATCGCCACTGGCAGATTACGTGCAGTTGTTTGATTAGATTTGAGACAGCATCTCTGGCAAGCTGGAACGGACAGGATGGATGGACTGATAAAGCTGGGATCTGGATGAAATTTGCGAGGTGGGGTATAGAAGAAGCACTCTGAAAAAAATGGTGGTTTGTTTTAGATAGACTCTTGAAAAGGATCATTAAGTGCCATATGTCAGCTTTCATCCTCTGGAGGTTTAAAACTCTAGAGAATGTGCATTAGAAATCAAGACTGCTATGAATGCGGTGTAATTAATACAGTAAGTCACAATACACTGTATATGCAGTAGAAAACATATATGCAGCTGTGTGCGAAAGTCATTTCTTCATATTAAATGAAATGAAATAATGCAGATTAGAATAAAAGAAATGGAAACAAAGTGATCAAATAACGACCCACATAAAATAGTAATGACTGATACCAAGATCTTTTATCCAGCATATACTGTATTTTCATCTTAGAGATTAGTAACTATTTTTGTTCACTTACTGGACATAATTGATGTAATATGTATTTATTTCATTATTATGTAAAAATGTGCGACGTTCTAATATCATATCATTACATATTAGTGCAGAGTTTACAGATGAAACTAGGCCTCAGATTTACTTTACCAAGTTGTCATCCATCCATCCATTAATCCAGCCATTCATGCATGGAAAAACAAGATCCATCCATCCATCCATCCATCCATCCATCCATCCAGTATCACTCCATTCAAATGTCTATGGAATTACCATATTCATTCATTTATCCATAGAATGAACAATATCCATCCATCGATTCATAGAATGAACAGTATCGACCCATATCCATCCTTGTATATGATAACAACAATACCCATCCACCCATCCATCCAGTCCTGTACAGGGTTGTGGGGGCCTGGAGCCTATCCCAGGGAACTGGCGGCACAAGATGGGGTGCACCATCCAACCCCAGTCAGCCTAATCTGCATGTCTCTGGACTGCCGGAGGAAACCGGAATACCCGGAGGAAATCCACCAAGCACGGGGGAGAACGTGCAAACTCCACACAAACAACTCAAGCCTAGAATTTTACCCTCTACCTTGGAGGTACGGGGCTACTTGCTAACCACTAATTCATGAAATGAACAACATCCATCCATTTTCTGGACAACAGATTCCATCCATCCGTTCATCTGTCCCTCCATGGAACTCAATTATTCACTTCCTCTCTCCCTCCCTGACTTACTCGGTGCCTCACTTGTGTCTAAGAGGATGGAGACTTTCTACGTGCAGTGTATCTTGTTCCATCAGCTTTTATGATACTACAGTATGGTTGGCTCGCATTTTAAAGCGGTTCCGTCCTGGCTTGGTAGTCTACGTTTCAGAATATTTGCATTCTAAAATGGTCTTACTTGTAGAAAACAGATGCCATTATCTGCTTCTAAGAGCTGCTCCAGTTGCCGTAGTTCAGCATCCCTGCTTTGCAGATCAGTGACCTCATGTTCCAGTCTCTCTAAAAGTGTATTAACTTGCCTCATGGCAGCCTCCGTCTGAGCCAAGATCAGCTCATTCAGTGCGCACTGTTTCATCTTAATGGAGTGAGTCAGCTCGGTAAAACTCTTATCATTCTGTTCTACTGCTTGTAGTGCTGATGCCTTAAAAAAAAAAAAAAAAAAAAAAAAAGATCAGTCATTTATAACAAAAGCTAATGTGTCTATTAATATACACTTATAATATATAAAATGTAATAATACGTGTAGATAAAGCCACCTTGAACGAATGCGTAGCTTGTTTTAAATCTTGTTCCTTTTTCACCCGGGTCAGAATCATCTTGGTTGTCTGTCTTTGCATTTTCCCAAGTTGAACCTAAAAAGCGAGGAAGTTTAATATAATGTAAAAAAAAAACATTTATCCAACATGTCGTCGTAGAAGAAAACAAATACCTTCTTCTCAGGAACTTCTTTCTCAATTAAGACGACATCGTGATTTTTGTGTCTGTTCGTAAGGCACAGGTTACATATGCACTGCTGATCCTTGCGGCAGAAAATCTCCATGGATTTGTTATGCGCAGGACAGATGCTGTCTTTGAAGTTTCCCGTAGCTCGTAGCAGCTTGCGTTCCTCCCTCACACGCGGAGTGTCATCCAGATCTTTATGGTTGTCACGGAGCGAAGTCACACTCTCCGGACTAGACTGCTCTGCTTTACGCTTCCTTCCTGTGGACACATCTGAATACGCAGTGTTGTTGAGATCTGTAGTCTTTTCATCCATGATGGTAGAAGGAATTGGAAATGCCAGCCTGGCTACTGTGGTTTCGCTTCTCCTACTGTGGTGCTGCAGCTTGCCTGGTGTGGGTGTGGATTTGGACTGAGGCCTGGATTTTACACTCTGACTCAGTGGAGTGTTATTCATTTAACCACACTTACACCCTGTTCTAATTTAGGCTTCATCTATGTACTCGACTTTTTTTTTCTTTTTTTTTTTTTTACCAATATGGCTGCACAATGGGGCAAAAGGTTAATCTCTTAAAAGTGAAATATTATTGGTTTATACTGTATTGTTGTGTTTTTAATTTCCTTGTGAGGGTAAGGATCCAACAAGGCACAAAGGGGGAAACATATCCAATTGTAGGATTGCCAGCTTGTTGCTGGATCGTACCTGAGCAGTTGAGGCTGAGGCTGAGAAAAATGGCAAATTTCTGGCGATGAGGCCCCAACCAAGGACGTTTTGATCAGCAGTACAACACCTTAACAAACATAAGCAAATAACTCCTCAGAAATAGTGACCGTTAAAGTAGGCTTGTAAATATCTACAACCCTAGGTTCCTCTAAATCAATTAGAATATAATCAAAATGTTTCCATGTTATTCCAGTAATACAAACATGAAATTAATATATTATATAGGTTCACACAGACTGATATATTCCAAGTGTTTATTAATTTTCATTTTGATGATTATGGCTTATGGCTAATAAAAATGAGAAGTTCAATATTGGAGACTCTTGGTGTTACAGTCTAATCAGCTAATTAACTCAAAACACCTGCAAAGGTGTTCACTGACAAAAAAGGTGAAAACATGCACAAGCAACACTGATAACTGCAGCCTTAAATGGATTGTGAATCAAAGCCCGATTAACTTTCGGTAGGGATTCCCAAGGAGAGGACTGCAACTGGAGTCAGTGCTTCAAGAGCCACCAAGCACAGACGTATCCAGGACATGGGCTGCAACTGTCGCATTCTTTGTGTCAAGCCACTCTTGAACCAGAGACAACGTTAGAGGCGTCTCACCTGGGCTAAGGACCAAAAAAAAAGGATTGGACTGTTGCTCAGTGGGTCAAAGTCCTCTTTTCAGATGAAGGTGAATTTTGAATTTCATTTGGAAATCAAGGAGGTAGAGTCTGGAGGAAGAGAGGAGAGACACAGAATCCAATAGATTGCAGTATAAAGTTTGTACAGTCAGTCGTGGTTTGGGGAGCGCCGTCATCTGCTAGTGTTGGTCCACTGCCTTTTCACCACCAGGTCCAAGATCAGAACAGCGATCTAGGAGGAAATTTTAGAGCTTCCCTCTGCTGATCAGCTTTATGAAGATGCTGATTTCATTTTCCAGCAGGACTCAGCACCTACCCACTCTGCCAAAAGTACTAATACCTGGTTTGAGAACCATGGGATCCCTGTGCTTGACTGGCCAGCAAACTCACCCGACCTAAACCCTAAAGTGAATCTACGGTGTCTTGTAAAGGGGAAGATACAACAACACAGAAGAGCAGAAGGCTGCTATCAGAGCAACCTGGACTTCCAGAACACCTCAAGGGCCACAGACTGATCGCCTCCATGCCACGCTGCATTGCTGCAGTAATTCATGTACGTAAAGTAGAGCCCCGACCAAGTATTGCGTGCTGTACATGTTCATACTTTTGAGTAGTTTCTGTGTTAAAATAATTGTATTTTTTACATTATTTTATATATTCTTATATATTTTATATTAGTCGTAAGTAATATCTACATTTTGGGTTTTCATTAACTGTAAGCCATATTCATCAAAATGACAAGAAATAAACACTTGAAATACAGTATGTCAGTCTGTGTGCAATGAATCTACAGTATATAATACTGTATACGAGTTTCATGAGTATATACAGTATAATAACCACCGTCTTACCTATTGTAGACATAACTTGCATTTCTTGGTTTTGTGATAAATCCATTGTTATGGCCTCAGCTCATGTGACAGTATTGAACAAAAGTCAAAATATTATAAAAAGTTGAGATTTTACAACCTTAGAAACAAAACGGTTAACACGTAATTTACCACCTCTATTAATTACACGTACGGTACAAGAAATGTTTTAATTTCACCCAATGTCGTGAAATATTTAAGCCACTTGGGGGGGCAATGTCCCTCCTGTCTCCAAGCAAACTCAGCTTATACAGACTCCTCTCATTAGCATCACTTGTTCTGGCAGAAGAATGTCAACACTCCAACAGTCCTGGAGCACATTTCCTATTATAAAACACATTGGACTGGTTCACCTCGACTCTGATTTAGGATTGTTTCTTGCCTAAAGGTGGTGTAGATGATATACAGTGTGTGTGTGTGCAAATTTCTGACTGTGAATGATTGTTAACGGATTGCCAAAGGCATTTACAAAGTTTTTTTGTCTTTCTCTTGGAGCCATTAAGGTGACACCATTGCGTATTTGTATTTTAATACGTTTATTTATTTATTTATTTTTTTTAGATCTGGTTTGTGCTGACTAAGAAATAACAAATTTTATCATATTTTCAGATGCCTGATTTATACCATTGTGGCCACAGGAACAAAAGCATGGGCATGACTGATAATATTAGACTTTATTTCAATCTTCGAGTGAGGCCTCAAGACATATTGGAATGACAGGTGTTGTGAAATGCATATACCGTTAGGCATCTCACCTTAAGCATGCCAAAAAAAATAAAAATAAAAATTATGAAACCTGTTCCTACCCCAAATGCACTAATTCATAGCCTTACTGTATTAATTATTGACTATGCCTTATTATAAAATACCCATGATATTATTTTACCCCACATATTCATGCTTTCCCCCCCAAGCATTGTTCATTACATTACAATAAACAGAGACGAAGCAAAACAAATCAGCGTGAAAAAATGGTATTAGCAAAACGCATAGTGCGGCCCTTTAAAGTGCTGCTTGTGCACATTTACTAGCCACCATGTTTGTTTTTCAGCTCTGATCATCTGCAGTGATGGATGCTTTCTCCTGATGTTGTGCCCCAGGGCCTCACATAAGAGTTGATATTGGCAGAATAGACAACTGCCAGACAGCAGTATACCAACATTGTGTTAGGTCAGTTTTTTTTTTTTTTTTTGCCCCACATGTACAGAAAATTTTGTTCTTTCTTGCAGACATACAGTATGACTCCTGATTCTTTCCATAATAATGTGGAAGTGCAGCAAACCTATTATGTGAACGCCACCTGTAAAAATGCGTTTTTGTCTGTCTTTCTTCCCTGCACTCTATTAATATCCTGCTTGTGTTGAAGAGGCAGAGCTGTGGCTCATCAAAAGGGAAGTCATGATACGTTTGCCTGCAGCAGAGCCACACTTATTCTGCTTTTATGACTTTCGAGCATGCATTATGTTAGTAATAATACAACAATTAAGAAGTGTGTGATCGCTTTCTGTACAACAACCAAGAGATACAGTATGTGTTATATGTGGGCTGATACATTTGATTACATGAATTCAATTCAATTTGAGCATTTGAGGCTCAGTTGGGCTGGGGAAATAACTGTGTTAACATGTTCAAAAAAAACAAGTTCATTAAAGCAGCATACTTTTTCCTTTCCTGAGGCTTTGATGTTGTGGTTGTAACAGTCATGGTTGTACTAATGTGTTCTGTGTAGTGGCTGAACAGTGGCTCTAGAATCTGCTTCGTGTCTGGCGTGTCCACTTAAAAATCGTAACTCTTTAACAAGTTTGGGAGTCGCATGCCACGGATCAAGATGCTTTCTCCTTCAGATGCCTTAAAACCTGGCCGTAGAATTTGTTATGCACGATGCACAATGATGCGAATGTCAAAAGAGGCGATGAGCATGCGCATCGTCCAGCTGCGGACCCGCCTCACCTTTTTTTTGGTCATGGGGACGACGGGCTCTTTCACTTTCACTTTGTCTCAGGGGTCGTACCCATAAATCCAGGGTCATCACCGGTAATAATGCTCGACATGAAGGACATGGCGGACAAACTTGGCAGCAACACGGTTCAATTCACATGTGAAGATTGCCTGGCCAGCTGTTCCATATGACGGCAGTGTTATGGATTTTTCTCCAACAATTGTCATGCACAAGTTGCGGAATGGTTTCGGCAAGGTCGTTCCTCAGAACACATTGAACGCCTCGCTGCTGCATCATCTCTTTAAATTTGCTGAATCATGTCAAACATCTCTATGGCAGATTTGACTGGTTTCACGCAGAATTCTAACTTGCTGTCTATGCTGAAATAGCAGACGTGGTCAGAATAGCACCAGTCGCGCAGCTCCCGCTGTACACAGGATGATGTCTTTTGGCACACTGATTATGAAGGTCGGTGCTCCCTGTGACTGTGCGTGCAGCCTTGTGCTGCCATCTGCTGGCGTGTTACAAAACTAGTCTCCGAACTTTTTGATACCACCTCATACCAGACATTTATTGTAAAAATAAGTAAACAAGTAAGCAAACTAAGAAATGGGTTTGAATAAATTCATATTTGTTCCCTGTTTTTGTGTTTTTGATCTATTTTGTCACTACACGTCTGAACTGAATTACCCAGCATACAGTACACTGCACACCAGTCATGCTGTTATTGTAAACACCTGCATCCTGTTTAGTTGATTAACCTTTCTATATGTAGCCTTGCTTGAGTTGGGTCTTGCATCTGTTCTGTACTGTAGTGATTGTGAGGTAAAGTCTCATTTAGGTGTCGAGACTTCCCAGCCAATTATTTCACCAAAAGGATCGTTTCATGAACCTTCATTTAAGGGCTCATTGTACTGCCATCTAGTGGACAAATTTTATGTAGATCATAACATCGCAAGCAGCACAATTACTATGGACATGCAGCAGTAAGTACTGTAATGTTGCATTCATCATTGACAGTCATGTGTCAAAAAAAAAAAAGGTTTTGTTTTCCTAAATCTTAAGTAAGTCTTCAATATAATGGTTTACAACAGAAATATATAACACTATGCTGCTAATCCCTGCCTGGCTTTGTGGACGCCTTGCCACTGCCACCTCCTGACTCCTAGGAACACAAATCTACTGGCCTGTTGACACCATGCTGGCACCACAACTTGGCTTTTTTAGAAATTGCACCAAATATTCCCCAAAAGCTCAAAAAGCTCAGACCCAGAGCCTGTGCAAAGGTCCAGCTCAAAGCCAGAGCCTGTGCAAAGGTCCAACCCACTACCAAGAGTCAGCTCCAAACCAGCACCAATGGATCCAGTTTTGTGCCAAACTTCGGAACATGATTGTGCCAAGTCACCCAGTCATCATGTTCAGTATAAAAGGGTCGATTCTCTTGCATCTAATATCATTCAGCCTCACCTCAGTGGAACCGAGAGGGTTGAGTGGCTGTCCTGGACCTTCTGTTAGGTGCGTCAGGATCCTCTTGCATTTGTTCTTTGTTGTATTTGTGTTTTTTACCTGTTTTGTAACTTGTGTTTTGAGACTTTTATGTTGAAGATCACCTCAGGAAAGCAATCCCCAACACAATCCAAAAAAGTCGTGTTGCTAGTTTAAACACCTTCAATCTTGTTTAGTTCATTAACCTGCTTTTATATAGCCTTGTTTGAGTAAATCACTTAGTCTTGCATCTGTTCTGTTTTTGTTTACTGTACCTCGTGTTGATTAGCAGTAGTAATAGCCCTAGCTTAAGCCCTAGTTCCTAGACATAGTTTATTTAGTAATGTTATGTTTGTATATCATGTTTCTTTTAGTTAAACTCCACCTTAATAATCAACGGTCTGCACTTACAGTAGTTTCAGTCTGAACTCCACACCTGACACATTCATACGTCCCCAACCCCCCAAACCCCCCCCCCCCCCCCCCATCCCGCCTCAGGACTTCTTACTATAAATTAATAAATGTTCAATTTTGGATGTTTTCACTGTTCATTACATTACAATAAATAACGAATGCAAAAACAAATCAGCGTGAAAATTCATATTAACAGAACGCATTGTGCGCTCCTTTAAAGTGCTGCTTGTGCACATTTACCAGCCACCATGTTTGTTTTGCAGCTCTGATCATCTACAGTTATGGATGCTTTCTCTTGATGATGTGCCCCAGGGCTTCAAAAAAGGTTTGATTTTGGCAGACAGCAGTACATCAACATTGCGTTAGGTCATTTTTTCCCCCCTTTTTTTTCCACATGTACAAAATTCTTTGCTCTTTCTTGCACTTTCTCAAGCATTTGGCTCCCACTGATCATATTCTTTTCTTAGTTATTTGGAACTGCATCATGTCTATAATGTGAACGCCACTCTACAGGTTCTCCTGTAAAAATGTTTGGCTGTCTTTGTCATTTATCTCCACACCTTATCGATATCCTGTTTTTGCACTGAAGGAACTGTCTGACTTTG
Source organism: Clarias macrocephalus (assembly GCA_011419295.1). Lineage (NCBI taxonomy): Eukaryota > Metazoa > Chordata > Actinopteri > Siluriformes > Clariidae > Clarias > Clarias macrocephalus. The sequence goes on along the minus strand of JAAGKR010004792.1, from coordinate 48,645 downwards.
GTTAAAAATTGATACCTGTAACTTTCCCCTACCCATTTACCTTGTATAATTAATACAATCTTATAAACTTGATAGTTCAGCACCAGATTTTAATAATCTCAGAAATCTCCTCAGTTGTTATCTTTGCTTGACACAAACATACATATAATAAATTAACCCTGAAACATGAAGGATTAATTGGCCACAATTAATGAAACATGGAAACATCTCTTTCATGCCCATAGCAAGACCTTTGGTGGAGTTAAACAGCTCTTATTAAATGAGGACACAATAGGGGGAGAATCTGGAATTTATCATTTTTTCCCCTCATGTTTATTTGTGTGTTCATACAGACAGGAGATCACAATTGGTTCCCTGTAAAGATTGACACAGATCATAAATGGTTCTCAAAATGTATATTACATATACAGTATAAGAATATATGTTAAGAGAAAAAAATCAAATAACGTCACTATAGCAAATACAGTGTGTTGTATAAACATTGAATTCATTGAACACACACAAGGCTGATCCCGTTTACACGACACTAATGAATATTGATGAGTATGCAAATGCAACCATCACATGACATGGTGTCAAAAACTCTTGTTTTGTCGAAAATAATCTGATAACCCAGTCTCGGCAGATTCCGTAAAAACCTTGCATCTTTTCTTGAGAGTTGGCTCTGTGTCTGCCATAATGGTTGTATTGAAGAAAATTATAATGAGGTCTCAGGTCATGTGATCTCAGGGCCATGGAAAAGAGATTTGACCTAATTAGCATACTAATGCATAAAACTTAAAAAAACTATTTTCTATATTCACCTAAAGGATTATTAGGAACACCACACTAATATGGTGTTTGACCCCCTTTTGCCGCCTTAATTCTACGTGGCATTGATTCAACAAGGTGCTGAACGCATTCTTTAGAAACGTTGGCCCATATTGATAGAATAGCATCTTGCAGTTGATGGAGATTTGTGGGATGCACCTCCAGGGCATGAAGCTCCCGTTCCACTACATCCCAAAGATGCTCTACTGGGTTGAGATCTGGTGACTGTGGGGCCATTTTAGTACAGTGAACTCATTGTCATGTTTAAGAAACCAATTTGAAATGATTCGAGTTTTGTGACATGGTGCATTATCCTGCTGGAAGTAGCCATCAGAGGATGGGTACATGGTGGTCATAAAGGGATGGACATGGTCAGAAACAATGCTTAGGTAGGCCGTGGCATTTAAACGATGCCCAATTGGCCTAAAGCTAAGGGGCCTAAAGCGTGCCAAGAAAAGATCCCCCACACCATTACACCACCACCAGCAGCCTGCACAGTGGTAACAAGGTATGATGGATCCATGTTCTCATTCTGTTTACACCAAATTCTGACTCTACCATTGGAATGTCTCAACAGAAATCGAGACTCATCAGAACAGGCAACATTTTTCCAGTCTTCAACTGTCCAATTTTGGTGAGCTCGTGCAAATTGTAGCCTCTTTTTCCTATTAGTAGTGGAGATGAGTGGTACCCGGTGGGGTCTTCTTCTGTTGTAGCCCATCCGCCTCAAGGTTGTGCGTGTTGTGGCTTCACAAATGCTTTGCTGCAGACCTCGGTTGTAACGAGTGGTTATTTCAGTCAAAGTTGTTCTTCTATCAGCTTGAATCAGTCAGCCCATCCTCCTCTGACCTCTAGCATCAACAAGGCATTTTCACCCACAGGACTGCCGCATACTGGATGTTTTTCCCTTTTCAATCCCAGTAACTGAGAAGATTGTGAAATACTCAGACCGGCCCGTCTGGCACCAACAACCATGACACACTCAAAATTGCTTAAAGTGGCAGTGTTTTCTGTAAACTCCAGATCTCTGGGATGATGGGAGCATTTCCAGTTGCAGAACTCTCCCTTGGCATGTATGCTGTCATTAGCAATGATAGTGCCATTAGCACTGACAGAAACATAGGCATCACTAGCACTATTACTGTAGCTGCAAGACAGTGTTCAGACATACAGCGACATTCATCGTTCTAAAGGTTGCTGCTTTAAAGACCATTATATTCTCAATTCCTGCCACAGGCTTCTAGAGGAACCCTGTTGTAACTTTAATCTTTGTTTCCTCCCCTAGCACCCCTTTGCCTGCTTCATCATCTACTGGGTCACATACTGGACACTGCATCATGTCTAACTGTGGTAACTGACCCCTTTCATTCTGCAGGAGAAGCTTAATTCAGCCATCTGTAAGCTTTAGAGATGTTCAAATGTCCTTCATTAGCAGCATTAGAAGCAACACTGTTTATACAATAGCAATTCATAAACTTTGGCTATTTTACAACAGGGTCACAATCATGTTTTATAATAATTAGTGATATTGAAAAAAGAAATGTGAGAGTGTGAGACCGAAGACGCTTCTTTACAACAGCACATCTGCCAATATGTGGGGCGTTCAAGACACACTGACAGAAAACAGTTTGTAGACATCAAACAATAGTATTGTGATGGACTTACATCTAAGAGTGACACTGCGGTCTTTAACTTTTACTTTGTTCTGTAATTCTGCACAATTATGTCCCAGTTTGACCTTCATTGTATTTGTCATATTTACAGTCGCGCTCAATTATCCACCTCCTTAGTATTTTTATAGTATTTTTAAGTTGTCTAATGAATGTGAGTTTTATAATACAGCATATATTTATTGTGTGAAAAACAACTGAAGAAACAATGTGATATTTCAAAAAATTAGAATTTACAGGTTTTATTGACAGATATTTAAAAATCACCATGTTAGGAATTATTCATACCCTTTATATTACAATGTTTCAATAAGCTAAAGAAAAGCCTTTCGTTCTTAGTGGCACCCTGAAAACGCTTCTTGTAGGTCTCCACAAGACAAGCAGGTTGCTGTGAAATGTTTCCCCATTCTTCCTTTGCCTCTAGTTGTTGGAGAGCAGAAGGCTTCCTAGCCCTGACCTTCAACTCAATTCAATTGGGTTCAGGTCAGGGCTCTGACTTGGCCACGCCAGAACATATGTTGTTGTCCCTGAACTATTCCCTGACCACTCGCGCCCTGGAAGGTTAAGCTTGGGTGTTGATGCCACCAGGTTTTCCTCAAGAATCTAGGCAATGTCCTGCTTTTTCATGACACCATCTATCTTAACAAGTTTACCAGTACCACTGGCAGAAAAGCATTGCAATTGCTTGATGTGACCACCGCCATGCTTGACCATTGGGATGGTATTCTTAGGATTGAAGGCTTCTTTCTTATGCCTAACATACGCAACCTTCCACATTCCAAAGAACTCCAGTTTAGTCTGATCTGGATGACCAGAATTTCGGGTTATCGGTGACCGCTCGCCAAGTCCAGAGGCTCTGGGTAAGTGTAGTGCCTTTTTGGGACAGTGTCCATGGGGACAACCTCAATGCAGAATTGAGCAGTGGATCTTGACAACGTCACCCCTGTTTGGTTGAGGGTGTCTATTAGAGCATTGGTGGTCATACGTGGTTGTTGTTTGCATTGCGGCAGATCTTTCTATGGACTCTAGAGAATACTTTGAAACATTCTTTTAAAACATACTTTTAAACTTCGTGATGATATTCTATACCATCGATACAGGGACATCCAGTTGTTTCAAAATTGCTTTGTAGCCTTTGCCTCCACTATGGGCATTGACAGCACACATACAGATCAGATAAAGATCATGACTGAGTTCTTTCTTTTCGGCCATGGTGACAGTCACTGAGAATAACTATAAATTTGCCCCCTTAATTATACTTTTCAGATCAGGTGTTACCATGTAACATTATTAGGCCTCGACTGTACACCCAAATCGATTAAATTGTTATAGTCACTGGAGTCTGAAACCACGTGCACTTTCACAAAAGAAGATTGGGAATAGGGTATGACTGATTTTGAACAGGCTCAAAAGAGAGTCTTTGACAATATCTATTGGTATATAAATGAAGTTAACATATACAAACCTGACCTGCCAGAGTGAGTTGCAGTAGTCCAGTTTTAAAGTAAGGAAAAAAGAGGAAGATGCGACAAAGAAGACCTAAGACAGTTGAACAACTAGAAGCCAGTGTTAGACGAGAATGGGACAGGAGATTCTACACAGTGGTAAACATGGCCTTGTCCCAACTTTTTTGAGATGTGTTGATGCCATGAAATTTAAAATCAACTTATTTTTTCCCTTAAAATGATATATTTTCTCAGTTAAAAAATTTGATATGTCATCTATGTTCACACTAAAAAATGCTGGGTTGTTTTTACTAACCAAACGCTGGGTTGCCTCTGTTGGGTCGTTTTTCTGGGTTATTTACAGGGAGTTGGGTACTTTTTTTAACCCAGCTTGCTGGGTTGGAGTTGGGTTAGCTAGTGACAGTTAACTTCACAGATAAGACTGCCCCTCCCCCGAAGTTCACCGGTGTCTTTTTTTCTTCCTCCTCAAGCATTTAAGAGTAAATGTAAACGTTAAATATAAGGTCTGTATACACACTTTCACTCACCTATGACTGAATTTGTTCACTGAATGTAACATTTATTACTCTTACCGTGTTACACTCAAACTTTCAGCCTGGTCTGTGCTATAGCAGCTAGTTTATCTGACAATGGCTGCTAGTGAGCCAAACCAAAGACCCCCACCTGTGTATGAAAGAAACTGCAAAAATGTCTGAGCTTTTTAGCTTTCTTTGTAGAATGCTTGCAGGGTGTACAGTATGAAGGTGGTGAAGTGATGAATGAAAGCTAAACTGTTAATTGCAGTGCTAGCATTTAGCTAAGTTGCTAGCTTTAGCAAACACATATGAAAAGCTGAGGTGTTCTAAAACACTAATCTTCTTACAAATATGCATACAATTAAACCCTCTCGAATTTTTCATAAACTTTTGCTTTCTTTAATTTCTTTCTTTCTAAGGTTGGATCCGACACCGTGGAATATCTCCAGCAGGCTGAAGTGTTGAGGCCGAACCCCTACATCCTGATGTTGGGAGATGATGACCAGCACTGCTCTCAGGCATTAGTGCTTCTCAGTAATAGTATCGTAATGATGTCGCTGTTGAACTTGTTTTGTATTATCTGATCTTGTGCTTTTGAAAAATAAATATAAATATTTTTTCTATGCTTTGTACAATTAATTGGGTGTTGTTTATTGCATATATGTATGGTTTGCAAAACTTAGTGTTTTTTTTGTAATAGACCAGTATATCAAAGTAATTTAACTGTTTAAACTGTTTTACCCATAGACATGTAAAACATAAAAATAATAAGAACCTATTTGTGAGGTAGAATTAACTCAGCATTACAGTTAAATATGACCTAGCATTTGGATTGAATATTTTACCCATCTTGCTGGGTTAAATAAATAACCCATTTTGCTGGGTTAAATTAACCCAGCATGTAGTTGGTCCAATATTTATCCATTTTTTACGGTGTTGTATTCTGAATAAAATGTTGAAATTTGAAACTTCCACACCATTGCATTCTGTTTTTATTCACAATTTGTACAGTGCCCAAACCTTTTTTGGAATCGGGTTTGTATGAGGGGTTGTGCATAGCAACTAATATACTCTATATTGAATACAACGGAAGTTCTGCCAAATTAGTTTTTATAAATGAAAAAAGTATTGATTTTCCCAAGGGGTGTGGATAATTTTGAGCACAACTGTATGTGTAATATATATTAGTGCTACAGGTATAATATTAAACATTTAGTCAAACCAGTTACAGACGTATGCATGCAGACATTCACTTTGATTTTCTGAACATTAGCTTCCAAGCTTTATTAAATTACCATTTGAGCAAATGTCACACTAAATGTACACATGATCATTTTCAACCACCATGTTTAATGTGTGGTATATTTTTCACCTGTTTATTAATAAACTGAAAGTTATCAATACTCTAATCACACTTTAGCTGTAGGTCGTTAATGGATCTAAATTGGAATAATCTTCAGGACTTTGATTCGCCATGGCTCATACACACAGTCCTCCTCTAAACCACTGGCCACCATTCCACAGTTGGGAGGCACCCAAGCTGTGTCGTAGCCATGCTGATGCCATGTATACTGCAGGGGATGGCCTTGATAATCAATTTTCTTCACTTTTCCCACTCGAACATTCACCTTAAGGACAGCTCGCTTCTGAGAACCACTACTTTGTGGATATCTAGAAGCTTTATCAAAATCGCGGCTTAAGTAGACCCCAGGACCTAGCATGCCACCTGAAGATCTAACGAAGCCTTCAGTTTGGATCTTCTGAGCATTATTCCATGTAGTCCCATGATACATAATGTAAAACCTGTGTCCAGGATAACGGGAACAAGAGCACAGAGCCTCCACATCTTCTCCTGTGTTTGTGTCCACCTTGTTATGAAATTCTTTTAAGCCACTGTTGTCAAAGCACAGATATATTAAATAATTAGTTTTATGCCACAAAGGTTTACAAAAAGCAGGCAATATTAAAACCTGAGTTGCATGTTAAAATTACAAGTTTAAGCTATGAACTGTATAAAAACTGGACATGGTTTTATATGATATCACTCCATGACCTCAATTAAGAGTGGTATTAAAGCGCAACTGTGAAAGCTCTGGTTGTCGCCATCTTGTGAGGAGCTGACTCCAGTTAATGCTTAAATGGGCACTTAGGTGAAAAAAAAAATGCTGTTGGCTGCACCATGCCTACGTACTTCATTTAACACAAGCTAACTAGCTTAGGTTTAGCTTAACTAAAATGCTAAGGTTCATTTCTATACTAAAGTTACTTTGCATTTGATTGAATGGTCATCAATATCCTACATTATGTCCTGTGTCAACACCTACACTTCTTGTGGTATACTTGTGGTTACACTACAACAATTTCATTAGCTGGTTGGCTAAAATTATGCATAGGAGACAGCTAGGGGTTTAAAATTTGCAATTCAGCCATCATTTAAATTTGCCACACCCCTAATTATGATAAATTTTATGGCTTAATTAAATTTTAATTAATGAGTTAGATAAAAATTAATTCCCCATACAGTTGTCATGAATTTAATATCTAGTTATTGAGACCAAAACCATACCAGGCTGCAACATGTTTATTTCTGTTTTAAAGATGGATATTGAGGGTCAATGGGGATTGACTCACTTTTGGAGCCAACACCTAGTGGTCATTTGAGGAACTTCACATTTTGGCACTTCAGCAGTGGCCTCATTTTGTCAGAAATGGAGGCTGCTGCTGGGTTTAAGCACAATACAGATTTACATGAAATTTGTCTGAATTTTATTTTTTGCTTAAAACTAGACTTGAGCAAAGAGGGTTATTAAGTTTGGCAACCATACGATGCCTTAATCAACTCATCCTTCAAAACCCTTTTCTTTAATCGAGGAGCATATTAAATTATTATTTTTTAAATGGCACTCAAAATAGTCCAATAAAATCTTAAAATATCAGGTACACATGTTCTTTATGACCTCAGTTTAGTATTGGAGCTTTTTTAATTTCTTTTTTTTTTTTGTGCACTCAAGTAACTTAAAAGGTCCTTACATTTAGCCTCTTGACCAACAAAATGTAACCATGTTTTCATTTACAGTAAAACCTTGGATTGGGAGCATTTTGCAAGATGACAATTTTAAATACCATTTAATACTTGAGAAAAAAGAGGTCTTGACATACGAGTAGTACGTATGCGCCTTGTCTGCCCAGCGGCATGTGCCCAAAGGTTCTTCTCTCTCACTCTTTGTGAGATTGTGGATAATCGTCTCTATGCTCGGTCTCAATGCGGCACTCATATAGTCAACATCCGTTCATGTCTGTACTATTTACTAAACATTGTAACTACATGTGCGCGCATGTAATGCATTTTTTTTTTATTTTGTGTCCAAGTGTAATGACTGTTGCAGTACAGTTACTAAAGAACAACGGCCCCTGTGAATAAAATAAAAAGTGTTAAAGTCCGTAGCAGTACGGGAGATGGATCAGTTTAATGACAACGCAACGTCACATTTCTGAGAAATCCTTAAAAAGAGGCAAAAGCAAGTGTCATTAGAGAGGTTCCTGGCTGAAGTTTAGTTAGTGTGAGCGCATGTGAAAGTCGTCCCTACACAGTAGCACCCTGGCTCCTGCTTCTTCTCTCGTCTAACACCAGTCATGATTCTGTTCAAAGGTAAAGTGCAGGTTATTTTTTACTTTACTTTTTTTAAAAATTATTTTTATATGAATAATTTTTGGGTTGTGGAACGAATCAGTTTCTATTATTTCTTATGGGGAAATTTGCTTTGATACACAGGACAAGTGCTTTGATATACAGGTGAAACTTGAAAAATTTGAATATCGTGCAAAAGTTCATTTATTTTAGTAATGCAACTTAAAAGGTGAACCTAATACATGAGATAGACTCATTACGGTACATGCAAAGCAAGATAGTTCAAGCCGTGATTTGTCATAATTGAGATGATTATGGCTTACAGCTCATGAAAACCCCAAATCCACAATTGTAAAAAGGTTCAATATTGTAGGCTCATAGTATCCTGCTCTAATCAGCTAATTAAGCCAGAACACCTGCAAAGGGTTCCTGAGGCTTTAAATGGTCTCTCAGTCTGGTTCAGTGGGAAGCACAATCATGGGAAAGACTGCTGACCCGACAGTTGGGCAGAGGGAAAGCTTTAAAGAAGTTGGATGTTCCCAAAGTGCTGTATCAAAGCACATTAATAGAAAGTTATGTGGAAGGGAAAAGTGTGGAAGAAAAAGGTGCACAAGAAGCAGGGACGACCGCAGCCTGGAGAGGATTGTCAGGAAAAGGCGATTCAAAAGTGTTGGGGATTTCACAAGAAGTGGACTGAGGCTGGAGTCAGTGCATCGAGAGCCATCACACACAGACGGATCCTGGACATGGGCTTCAAATGTCGTATTCCTCTTGTCAAGCCGCTCCTGAACAACAAACAACGTCAGAAGTGTCTTACCTGAGTTAAAGAAAAAAGAACTGGTCTGTTGCTCAGTGGTCCAAAGTCCTCTTTTCTGATGAGAGCGACTTTTGCATCTCATTTGGAAACCAAGTACCCAGAGTCTGGAGGGAGAATGGAGAGGCACACACACTGCAAGATGCTTGAAGTCCAGTGTGAAGTTTCCACAGTCTGCGATAATTTGGGGAACCATGTCATCTGCTGGTGTTGGTCCACTGTGCTTCATTAAGTCCAGGGTCAACGCAGCCGTCTTCCAGGAGATTTTGGAGCACTTCATGCTTCCTTCCACAGACGAGCTTTATGAGGATGCTGACTTCATTTTCCAGCAGGACTTGGCACCTGCCAACACTGCCAAAAGCACCAAAACCTGGTTCAATGACCGTGGGATTACAGTGCTTGATTGGCCAACAAACTCGCCTGAGAGAATCTATGGGGCATTGCCAAGAGAAAGATGAGAGACATGAGACCGAACAATGCAGAAGAGCTGAAGGTCGTTACTGAAGCATCCTGGTCTTCCATAACACTTCAGCAGTGCCACATGCTGATTGCCTGACATGCCACGTTGAGGCAGTAATTGCTGCAAAAGTGCCCCAAACAAGGTACGGAGTACATATGCATACTTATACTTTTCAGAGGTCCGATATTGTTCTATGTACAATCCTTGTTTTATTGATTGCATGTAATATAAAATTTTTCTGAGATTGTGGATTTGGGGTTTTCATGAGCTGTACGCCATAATCATCTCTATTATGACAAATCACAGCTTAAACTACCTTGCTTTGCATGTAATGAGTGTCTCTTATATTAGTTTCACCTAACTGAAATAAATTAACTTTTGCACAATATTCTAATTTTTCGAGTTTCAACTGTACAAGCAAGCTTCCGAAACGAATTATGCTCGCAATCCAAGGTTTAACTCTACTATACATTACTTGTATATACTGTATCTCACACACACACCTATCATAGCCTTGAAGGAAGTCATCATCCACTTCATCCACCATCCTTTTAATAGCAGTCTTCTTTAGTGCATTTCTTGCCATCTTCTTGACTGGATTTATGAAAAGGAATATTTCTCTATTGTTAAAGAAAAAAAACAAATATTGTTAGTTTAATTTACAATTTGACAGGATTTTTTTTTTTTTTTTGTAGTTTCAGGTTGCTGTTTGAAGGTTTGAAACTACATCCTCATGCATGAAGTCTTCTGTAAGTGTTAAATGTGTGCGTTGGACTTTTTCCTAATAGAATGTTCAGGAAAAAATGAAAATAAGTGCTATGGTCATTTGAAAGTTGTTTGCGTTATATTTTATGTGGTATATAGAATAACTTGTTTAATACATTTGCTGATAAATCTCGGTTTTCAATTAGTCCAAGTATAGAAGAAAGATACAACTTGAGTCGTTGTTTAAAGATTGTCAGAGACTCCGCTGTACAGACATCTAGAGAAAGTTCATTTCACCACCTAGGTGCCAGAAGAGAAAAGAGTCTGGATAAATGTTTTTCTTGATCCCTGAGAGATGGTGGGATGAGGCAAGCAGTGCTGGAGTATTGGAGGGAGTGTAGTGCAGTGCGTGGTGTGATTAGAGCTGAGAGTTAAGTGGGGGCTGGGACATTTTTAGCTTTGTATGTGAGCTTCAGGGTTCTGAATTTAATGCGGGCAGCTACAGGAAGGCACTGCATGGAGCGGAGAAGTGTGGTAGTGTGGGAAAACTTGAAGGTTGAAAAGACGTGCAGCTGCATTCTGGAAAATGACAGTTGATTGTCCAAAATTAGCCAAAGACTGAGCAATGACTGCAGGATCTGATTGTTGTCCAGGGATATAAAATTTTTGTCCAGGGGATGAATAGCAGTTCAGTTTTACTCAGATTGAGCTGCCATAGATTGAGCTGAGATGTCTGCCAGACATTCTAAGAACCTGGTGGAAACTTGAGTGTCTGAGGGAGGAAAGGAGAGAATAAGTTGTACGTCATCTGCAATGATATGACCTTACCAAGAGGGAAAACAGAAGAGGACCAAGTACTGAGCCCTGTGGGACACCAGTAGAGAGTCTGCACTGGGCAGATGTGGATTCCCTCCATATCACCTCATACAACCCATCTCCTAGGTAAGAAGCAAACCATTGCCATGCTGTTCCACAGATTCCAAGGCTTGTAAAAACAGATAATAGAATCTTGTCATTCACTGTGTCAAATGCAGCTGACAGGTCCTGGAGGATGAGGACAGAGGATAGTTTAGTTGATATAGCAGCATGGAGCTACTGAGTGTCTGTCACTTTGAATCTGGAATGGTTGGGTTTATTAAGGTTGTTCTGTGACAGATAGAGGGACATTTGGTTGAAAACAGGCCTTTCAAGAATCTTGAGAATAAAAGAAAAGCAATACCAAATGATTGTTGCTTACATCTGCTGAATCCAGACAGGATTTCTTGAGGATGGTAATAATCCTTGCCTTCTTAAAAGCAGCAGGTACATGACCAGATGATCAGAGGTGTGATTTTAATAAATTATTTTTTTTAATGTACTACTATGATTCATTTTACTGCACCATAATTTTTACTTTTACTTTTAGTAGATTTAAAGAATAAACGCTACTCTTACTCCACTACATTCGGCTACACTCGATTCATTACATTTCTGACCATTTATTCTACACAGCCGGTAAATCTACCACATGACATACATACACACAGTATATTATATACATTGCATATATTACACATTTTGTACATTACACACACACATAATTTCTACAAAAATAAATCTGACATTATGATGGGACAGTTACTCAGTACCTGAGTGGTCTCTTCATTGAATACTTTTTTTTAACTCTTACTAATATTAATATTATATATTAATATTATATTACTCTTAAGTAATATTTTGGATGACTACTTTTTACTTCTACTTGAGTAATATTTTGAAGTACAGCTACTCTTACTTGAGTGCATTTTTTGGCTACTCTACCCATCTCTGCAGATGATATGGAATGGTTGATGGTTGTGATTAAGGGAAGGAAGTCTTGTGAGATGTCCTGGAGCATTGTGGAAGGGTTTGGATCTAATGAACAGGTGGTGGGATTGGATGATTAGTTGATCTGCTCGATCTCATCAGGTGACAGGTTGGAGAATTTTGCTAAGGGAGGGGAAGGAAGGTCCTGAAGTTCTGATGTAGGGGTTGGGTTGGGAGTAAAGGACTGGCAGGTTCCTGCAATTTTCCTGTAGAAAATGTGGCAAATTCATCAGCAGTCAGAGGATGGGGCAGGAGGAGCCAGGGCGTTGAGTAGTGGGGAAAAGATATTGTGGAGCCAGGATCATGTGCAGAGGCTTCCAGCTTTTCCCTGTAGGAGTCAGTTTTGGCAGAAGTCATGTCACATGAGAACTGAGAGAAGAGTACGGTAAGAAACAAGATGTGCACCAAGCTGTGATTTCTTCCATCTTTTCTCAGCAGTTCTTAATTAATAATATTGTGGCTATCCGCACAATATATCGGATAGCCAAGGAGCAGGACAAGAAGTCTTCCTTGGTTTAGGGGACAGAGGGCATAGGAGATACATGGATGAGGAGGGAGAGGAGAGGAAAGTTTCAGTCGCAGTCTCTAGTGGTAGAAAGGAAAAGGATTCTGGGTCTATGAAGGATGATGGGGTGCATTAAGAGACAGGAAGTGGAGACAGAGTTTCTGTGGGAAAAATACATTTTGGTGGTAAGATTTAGACAGAATATGAAGGGTGATGGTGAAGGATACCAGGTAATGATCAGATATATGAAGAGGAAGAGCAGTGATATCTGTGACTGGGGAAGGGCGGCAGAAAACCAGGTCAAGAGAATTCCCTCCCTTGTGTGTGAGAGGGCAACTGTTTAACATTAATGAGAAGGAGTTAAGGAGAGGGAGAAGGGAAGAAGATTGGAGTTTGTCAGAGGGGAGCTTTAAATCTCCTAGAACAGAGAGGAAAGAAGGAAAAAGACTAAGAAGCATGTCAATTTCATCCAGAAAGTTTCCTAGAAGGCCAGGAGGGTGGTACTGTAGATAAGGCTGTGGAGGTTAATTGGAGAGGTTACATTAACTGCATGAAATTCAAATGATGAAAAACTGAGATGAGACAAAGGGATACGTAAGAAGGACCTTCTCTTAGACAACAGCAGACCCGTACCACCACCTCTGCCAGTTTCTCATGGAGAGTGAGCGAATGCATGGGCAGAGGATCTTTACAGCAGATTGGCAGCTCCAGAGCCCTCCCTACCAACAGTGCAGGGCAATGAGACAGCAATGGGAGATGAGATTTTTGGGAGATCTGCCTCTGCTGTGTGAGTGAAACCATCTTGGTCTGTGAGAATTGACAGAAATAAGGATGTGTTCAACCTAATTCCTAGACAGAATTAGGTCAAACTTACTATACAAGAGATTGTGCTGATTCTACAGTACTTGCACTTGCTATCTAGATTCATGTTGAACTTAGTTGCAAGATATGCTTGTGACACCTTCAATAGAAAGGAAATGAAAAGTCTGCAGCGGTTTTGGGACCCTGAAGAAGTTCTGACCTTTGTGGATATTTGTTACTTAGAAATGGCTAGAGTCATGTATGATTATTGGGAAAAAATAATAATATATATCACTGAAATAAAACCCCAAAACACTCATAACATGGATCTTGTAGCATGGAGTTTTTTTTAAATATTTTTAATACTCGCCTGTAAATAGGCATTTATCAGGTGATTAAGCATCATTACCACTAGTATAAAATAAAGGCATGATTCACATCACATCCAGTCAGCAGCTCCGCTTGCCATAAGAAGCGCTGGAAAAGACTGGAAAAGAGAATGGTCCAATCACATGAGACCAAATATTTAAAAACAATATTGATTCGCTAAGAACAAAAGTGGGAGGGTTCAGGGCGCACAGTGCTGCGCCCGCAGGATGATTTGAAAAGATCCAATCAGAGCTCAGCCTCAAATCACATGCTTTTCAACAATTTACGTGCCTACATAGACACTCGTTTGTCCGGCGCCCCGCGTACACGAACACAAATGAACGTAATACAGGTTAGATTTTTTAAAATTGAAAATAAATTATTTTAAGAAATACAGCAGAATATTGTGACTAAATGACTTTCATTATCAAAAGAAATAATTATTATGTTAAATAATTACATGTTAAAGTAGCAACTTTAAGGGGGGGGGGGGGCGTGAATAAACTTTATATGAATCAACCAAAACTGCACATGAAAGGAATCAGTGCTGGTAGTGGTCCATTTGTTATTAAATGGATAAAAAAAAAAGTTTCCATTGGTAAAATAGCATAAATAAATCATGGGTAGTGTATACCATTGATAAAAAAAAAAAATGGAAATGCGCTCCTGGCACCGTTTTCAAGCTAAACCTATTAATTTTTTTTTTTTTTTTTTTTTACAAAAGCACAATGTTTTGTGGATATTGCAAGTGTACATAAATACAAGTAGACCCTTTATAGATTCAAATGATGTACTACACTTATGTGTCTTAGCAAAAAAAAAAAAAAAAAAAAACCCCCCCCCCCCCCCCCCCCAAGGTACAGCCAACTCCTAAGGGTTTTAAGGAAGCCTCAAAGTACTTTTGATTAATTACCCAAGAACAAATTACTTTAGACCAACTTCAATCGCACTGCAATCAACACTAACAAACAGCAAAAACTAGGTCCGCAATAAGAACCAACCGTGTTCCAAAAACAGTACAAAGGTTAAAAACCTTATCAATGAAGAAGAATCAAATATAGAAAACTTTAAAGCATATACTGAAGTTTAAGCTACATCCATCTTCAATATATTTAGCTAAGCCATAAAATGTAATCAATCACATTAATCTTTGCTAAAAATGATATACCTTTTATATTACACAATCCTGAGCCCATATATTTATACATACTGTATATTTATTAAAACATAGGAATAAAAACATGCTCTGGGTTTTAATGGCTTCTGTGTTAGTAAAATGTTCTGCACTTGCGTTCATTCAGAATGGCATATTTAATAAAATAAAATTAAAGTGTGTGTGTGTGTGTGTGTGTGTGTGTGTGAGAGAGAGAGAGAGAGAGAGAGAGAGAGAGAGAGAGAGAGAGAGAGAGAATAAACATATCACAGAATCCAAACTTACTTGCTCCAAGGTAAACCCTTCTTACAATTGTGTGCAGATTTATTTTATATAGTTTTGTTCCTGTCTGTGTGTAGCCCTTTATACAGCCAGCAACACTGCACTACTCTTAGGAAATGTTGCAATAGACATGCATGCCCCTCCCCTATACCACTTTTACTTTCATACTTCATATTAACCTGAGACACAAGAGGGTGCGAGACATAGAGAGCATTTAGTCATTTCGTCTGACTTATATCTAATACAATATTGTTTCCTGGCTATTGTAGCAGGCAATGTCTTTCTAAATCCAAATAAAGATTAGATTAGATGCATGTTTATTGTCATTGGGCAAAGTACAAGGCAATAAATTGTATCTAACCAGAAGTGCATAAGTGGCCTACTGTACTGTATATACAGTAAATAAAAAAATGCAGTAAAATAAGTTTGTGTTCATATGTATTGGGGTAAAAATAGGATATATATGGTAATATGCAGTATATCAGAATTAGAACATATATACATACATATATACACATATGTGTGCAGTATGTACATAATAAATATGGCTGGAATATACAGTGGTGCAACGATAACATACTGGAAATTATGCATGGTGCAGAAATGCATAGTGAAAGTAACAGTGCAGTAGTGTTGTGGTTAATATTCCATGGTCAGCTGTTCAGTGCGTTAACAGCCACATGAAAAAAAAATTTTTTTTTCATTTTTTTTTTCATTGCTATAATTAGGAATAGATGACTAGGCTTTAAATTTATTTGAGGCTCTTTCCTAATGGCCTCTGTGTTCTTTTTCATATTAATATCAAATTCTCATATATAGAACCTCATATGGATAATTTAAGAATTATTGTTTTCAATTACACTAATGCTTATTATGCTCTAGTAAAATGTACTCCACTTTAGTTAATGCAGAATGGCACATATTAATGAAACAAAATTTAAGTGTGTGTGTGTGTGTGTGTGTGTGTGTGTGTGTGTGTGTGTGTATGCGTGTGTGTGTGAGTGTGTGTGTGAGAGAGAGAGAGAGAGAGAGAGAGAGAGAGATACATATACTGTATGTGCAAGGCCCACAAAGTCACCAAGGTTGTTATAGCTCAACCCAAAGAAATATTTAAGGGCAACCCATCTGCTACACAAAGATGATGGTCTTGCATTCTGTCATGGAATGTTAGTCACCTAAACAGACCTGGGACAAACAGTTGCAAGACAAAAACACTGTGAAAATCAAGAACAAGAACATTTGTGAGCAGAAGCATGAAGCACAATATGCAAAATTAAAGTCCCAAGGCGGGATCCCAACGAACGCAAAATGTTCTGTTGAGTGCCAACAGCAGTGTACCACTAGGAGGCGATCCTGACACAGTTACAAACTTATGTGACATGATTCCTAGGGGTATTGAGAAGTTAAACGGGAGCTTTAATTCTGATACATATTTTAAGATTTACTAATAATATTTTTTATCCAGTTATGAATACAGCCCACCTTCAGGAGAGGCTAGTGAGAAATGCTTTAATACAAGGAACTGTGAAGTAAATCATTAGCAAGCTGACTTGTTGACTTTTTGAAGACACAAAAACAGAAAAATATTTAGATTAAAAAAAACACACACAATGCTACTTTAACTAGAAAAATTGGAATCAAAATATGATATTAACGTATTTCTATTTTATATTTGGCCAAAACGAAGTATTGGTGCTGATTGGTGTCTTTATGAGTATTATACTAAAATTGGTGTAAGCTTCTAGAAGCGCATGACCTCTTTAAAAAAGCTGCTTAAATTGATTTTTGGTCACAACTTAAAAAGTGTTCAGAACCATGTCCAATTCATGTTTCAATATCTTAACCATTTAGTATTTTAGAATAACCTTTACACCTTTTTTCAGGTTTCTGTCTTTTCATGTGAAATCTAAACTGGCCAAGTTTTATTTGAATGACAGTTGAGATCGTTGAAAGATTTGAATTGAAAAAGTTACAGTCACTAAAACATAAAAGGACATAAAATTGTATTTG
>JAAGKR010004792.1:0-31592 GCA_011419295.1 Clarias macrocephalus | reverse complement strand
CAGTGTACCACTAGGAGGCGATCCTGACACAGTTACAAACTTATGTGACATGATTCCTAGGGGTATTGAGAAGTTAAACGGGAGCTTTAATTCTGATATATATTTTAAGATTTACTAATAATATTTTTTATCCAGTTATGAATACAGCCCACCTTCAGGAGAGGCTAGTGAGAAATGCTTTAATACAAGGAACTGTGAAGTAAATCATTAGCAAGCTGACTTGTTGACTTCTTGAAGACACAAAAACAGAAAAATATTTAGATTAAAAAAAAAAACACACACAATGCTACTTTAACTAGAAAAATTGGAATCAAAATATCATATTAACGTATTTCTATTTCATATTTGGCCAAAACGCAGTATTGGTGCTGATTGTAAGCTATAGATATAATACAGAAAATGTGTGTGTCAATGGAAGATACTTCTGAAGTTTATGCACCAATCTTGCTTCCCTAACAATTTCAAGTTGCTCAGCCGTTTTGTAGATTTTATGTTTGAAATGATTCATACGTCTTTATGAGTATTATACTAAAATTGGTGTAAGCTTCTAGAAGCGCATGACCTCTTTAAAAAAGCTGCTTAAATTGATTTTTGGTCACAACTTAAAAAGTGTTCAGAACCATGTCCAATTCATGTTTCAATATCTTAACCATTTAGTATTTTAGAATAACCTTTACACCTTTTTCAGGTTTCTGTCTTTTCATGTGAAATCTAAACTGGCCAAGTTTTATTTGAATGACAGTTGAGATCGTTGAAAGATTTGAATTGAAAAAGTTACAGTCACTAAAACATAAAAGGACATAAAATTGTATTTGGCAAATGTTTCTTTTTATCTAATAATAAACTATAAACGTGTGTGAATTTTTACAAATAAAACGAAGCATGGATTCAGAGGTAAGAAGCATTAATTATTATGACAAACGGTGTTACAGTATATTCACTTTTTCTCCTAGGTGAGACACTTTTTCGCACTGATACCATGTTGTATCTGCCTGCATGTCTGCGTTAAGGGAATCTTGAATGTATTTTTGGGATAAACATTTTTGTGTATTTTGTTGAAAATCACAATGTACTATTTATTGGAGTATATGTCATAATATGTTCATGAGTCAACTTTAAACCGTTAGAGTTTATCTCAACTGTATCTAACAACTGTTGTGCTATTTTTAGTCAGTAAGTATCTTTCCAATCTTTCCTAAGCACTGAACATCACGTCAGTTCAACGTGGAAAAAAATGCACCTTACATTGTCTGACAGCTTTCGCTTCAGGTCAGATTAAAAAAGAAAAGGATGGTCTTTTTTATAAGGGGACACAATAGGAGAAGACTTTTTCCTCCTCATGTTCATTGTGTGTTCATGTACTGTAGTGTGGAGTTTTGCACAAATGGTTCCGTTTAAATTCAAAGAGATCATTTTGAACTATTGGTCATATTTCCTGCCACAGGTTTCCTGGAGGAACCTTGTTTTAACTGTGACATTCATTCCCTCCCGAAGCCCCTCTTTGGCTTCATCATTGACTGGGTCACATACTAAGCACTGCATCATGCCTAACTGTTGTAACTGACCCCTTTCATTCCTCAACTGATGTTGAGTTCCGTTCCGCAACCGTCTGTGAACATGTAATGGACACACCAGTGATGAAGTTTATCAGAGATGCCCAAATGTCATTCACATTCCAATCCATGCAATTGGTAATTACAGGCAACATTAATAGCAACACTAAGTGTTAGGTATTGTTCAATAAGGTCATGATAATATTAATAATTTGAGGAAATGCATGTTTTACCTGTATACTGAATTATCCTCACTCCATCCATAATGGAGCTCCAGGGCACTGGAGCCTCTGTTGTTGGTCATTTGAGTGAAATGTAATTACTTAAACAGAGGGACTTTAAATATCTCTTTGCAGATGTTTATCAGAAATAAGACCTTATAGTAACATTAAATGCCAACTACAGTCTATTTCACAAGTGCCCAATTTCACATCCATTCTGTTATTCAGTTAATCAAAAGTCCCGGTTTTACCTGAATACACCTTGTATATGTCATATACTCACCTTATTGACATATGATTTGTCTTTGTGTGTTGGGACACATCTAGGGTACCCACTGTATCAAGTCGGAAAAGTGAGTTTTTTTTTTTCTTGTTTTTTTTTTCTGGACCACTTCAGCTTCATGATAACACTTCATTGTCTGATTGTGGCTCTTGCAGATGCACAGACAGCCTTGTCTGAAAACATATACACACATCCTTACGTGTGAGGAAAGCGTGATCAATTTCATTCAGTACAAAGCAAAAAAATGTACATCTAAAATTGGATGGATCAGGTTCAAATAATATTCCAGAAAGTCTAAACTATTTTAAATAGCATAAATATTTTGTTTTATTATTATTTTTTCTATAAGTGTAATGTTAAATGTCTAATCAAGCCGAATGCTGTAGATTTTCACACACACATGGACAGTCACTTTTATTTTATGAACAGTAAGCTTCCAAGCTTTATTAAATTACCATACAAACAAATGAACAAATATCACACTGAATGCATAGAAGAAGATTCCCAGAGCCATGTCGCACATGCAGAGTATTTGTTCACCTATTCATCAATAACCTGACAGTCCAACCAAACTCCAGCGGAAGGTTTTTTCAATGGCTCTGGATTAATGTCAATAATTATAAATAGTCTTAAGGAATTTAATTCGGCCTGGATTAAACACACAGACCTCCTCAATACCAAAAGCTGTGTTATATCCATGCTGAAACCACGTCTTCTGTTGGAGATCCCATGGACTAAGGATCCGCTTCACTTTTCCCACTCGTACCTTCACCTTGAGGACAGCTCGCATCTCAGGTCCACAATTGATTGGATATTGAGCAGCTTTTATAATATCATGGCTTAAGTAGACCCCACACCCTAGTGGGCCATCCCGAGATGGAATGAAGCCTTGAGCTTGGATTCTCTGAGCATTTTCCCTTGTAGTGCCATGATACATAATATAAGACCTGTGATAATGAAAGGTATTGAACAGTTTTATATTGAAAAGCAGATATATCAAACATTGCTAGTTAGATCAACAGCCAACGCCAAATGCAACTTTTTTTTTTTTAGTTGCTGTTTTGTTTCTATATCTTGTCTACTATATCTAATAGAATGTTCAGGGGGAAAAAAAAGCAAAGAAGTGCTGTGGTTATTTGAAAATTATGTGGACAGTAGAAATTGTTAATGTAATACATTTGCTGATAAATCTGTTTTTGTTTCCCTTTTGTTTTTAATTATTAATAGATGTCTAGGCGTTACATTTATTTGAGTTTTTTTCCTAAAGTCCTCTGTATTAAATTCAATATTAAGGTCAAATTCTCATGCAGAGAAACTCATTTGGATGGATTTACTGTACTACCAAGTACAAGTTTACCTGTTTAATACTGTGAAGAATTATTGCCTCCAGTTACACTAATGCTTTACACTTGCCACATATTAATCAAACAAAATAAAAGCATGTGTGTGTGTGTGTGTGTGTGTGTGTGTGTGTGTGTGTGTGTGTGTGTGTGTGTGTGTGTGTGTGTGTGTGTGTGTGAGAAAAAAAATTGTCGCAGAATCCAAACTTACTTGCTCCAAGGTAAACACATCTTGCAATGTTGTGCAGTTCTCTTTAATATAGTTTTGTTCCTGTTTGCTCTCTGAAGCCCTGTATACAGCCAGCAACACTTAGCATGACTCTTAGGAAAGGTTTCAGGTTTACTGTACCCAATTTCAAATACATTATTTGGTTTAAAAGGGCATGCATGCCCCTCCCCTCCACGGCGTTTACTCTCATACTTTATAATGAGAGGTTGTTTCATTCATGAGAGACAGCATTCTTTCATGAATAGGAGTGAAATGAAAAGTCTAAAGAGTGAAGTGAGTGTAATAAAATATTATGTTAACAGTCACTTTAAATGACTGACAATTAATTGTTTTCAATTCATATTAAGAAACAAATATTTCAAGCACTAAATTAGGTAAATGTAATAAAAATAAAATCTGTTGATCTACCGTCTATGATGATGAAATGTAATGATGACGATGATAATGAAATATAAAAAATAAAAATAAAAACGTTACTATACCTTTGGAAAAGCATTGCTTAATGGCCTTTTGGATATTCACTGAGGGTCCGATCATGCATTCTGATCTGGCGTACTGAGAAAACCTTCTATCCGAGCACTAGAGAAACGCTGGGATAAGTGCATAAGTGTAACAGATTATGTAGAGAAATAGACAGTTTTTACTCTTATATCCGTGTTCTGTTAGTCTGCACAATCCTTCTTTGACTTGTACTTCAAGACATTTTTTTAACCACATTGTTATTGGACTGTCCATAAAATGTTTAATGTCCCCCACCAGTGAAACCAAAATGAAAACCCTTTAAAGTAAAAATAGACAGACATAATAAGGAAAGGAAATTATGAATGGCACCCATATGACAGTGTTTCATTTTATTATTTTGGATATCTATTTAACAAAGGGGATCTCGATGGCGCCCATGTCATCGATGAAAATCTGTTATCAAACCTGGAAAACTTGTGTCGAGACTTTAGGAGCTTTACTTCCTGCCATGGTTCTTCCCCCTGAGCTGACAAAGGCTCCTATAATAAGATCAAAATCATTAAACTTAGACATTTCTTCTTTGGCTTGGCAACTGGTTTTAGAGTCAGTACATATTGTTTTACCAGGTCATCTTACTTAGTTGGAAGTAATTAGGTAAACAAGTTCTATCTCTTCTCAGGTACGCAGGTGTGAATGACTGGATGCAATGGAATGCTGGAATGATTTCCGCAACAGACAATTATATGGCTGAAATATATCTTGTTTTGCCGGTTCACTTTACTTAGTTGGAAATTATTTCAATGTGTGTGACCTTATGTATAAAAAAAAAAAAAAAAACGCCTAAACAAGTTCAACTTTTAGAGAAATATGCTGGCTAAACAAAATATTTCACACGTTGACAATATGTACCCAGTTTACAATTTTGACTCAACTTAAGTCTCTAATTCAAATATTTAAGTCAGCTCAAGTAGTATTGGTTGTGGGCTTGATTCATTATATTTCTCTAGGGGTGACTTGGCCCAACTTTTCATCCACTTACTTAAAAAAGTAAGTTGTCTCCCATTATAGCTCATTGATTGGCTATAATGGTTCAAGATTTTTTTTTTCTACAAAGATAAGTTGGCCTAATAATTTCCCAACACACACCAGCTGCTTATGATTCTTTTGGATGATTTTATTTTAAAAACAAGCAAAAATTCCTCCCAATTTGTCAATCGCAATAAGTATATGGCCAACCAGTTCTTTTGGAATTTAATGTTCAGAGCACAGACCGGACCAAACATCACTCCTAAAACTATTGCATACTCACCCAGGCCAACAATGACTACAGACCCCTCAAGCACCACAGCAACTTTAACGGCTTGTTCATGCTCCTCCTGTAGCCCTAAAGGCCAGCCGTCACCCCTCTGACCCCAATCCTCCACAGCAGAGCTCTGGATAAAGAGGCCAAGAGAAGTCTTGTAAGGAATAAACAATCCCCGCCCCCGATAACCTGCCCCGCCCCCCTCTGTTATTCCTGCTGTTGTACCCCTATCTCACCTATGCGGTTTGACTATGCGAGGACCGACGCGCAGAAAGATGGAAACCTAATCACAGCGCCGAAACCCGCGGTGAATCATGATGAACCGTACTTACGGCCACCGCGCGAAACGGCGTAGGTGCGATAGGAGTATTAGTTGTTAACAGATTATGGGCCAAACTTTGCTGAGTGATGATGGTAGAATAATTATAAAGTTCTTGACTAAAACAACATGCATGAGGAAGCACAAAGGAGTTTTCATTTTCTGTAATGGAAAAGTACTCGAACTAGTTACTTTATCAGAAAGTAACGCTGTAACGTAACGGATTACTTTTTGAAGACAGTAATTTTGTCATGTAATTAGTTACTTTAAAAAGTAACGTCCCCCAACACTGATTATGAGTTTGCAGATATGTTTGACACTTTTCAAGTTCGCTGAACAAATTTGATATTTTAACTAACTAAGTACGTAAGTAACAGTAACTGTCACCTTAAAGTTCCACCAACTTAAAATCTTTCAGACTAGCGATTTTGTTTCTGATGTCAGCAGGGCAATAAGGCACCTCAGTGGTAGGTGTTTCAATTATATATAGTATGAGTTAGGCGACTCAATAATGCAAGTAAAGAACGATTAATATGAACGAGTACAACAAACTCAAACACGTGTAGTTCTGTTTACTTAAAATTGGAAACATTACTTAAAACATTTTATGTGACTGATTACCTCGAATTCTTCGAGTTTTGCCAACTTATTCGGGTTAATAGTGTACCAGTGCAAGAGTGTAAAAGACTGTTTCTGGTATTCTAATAATGGGTTAAAGTTACATACTGTTTCATATTCAGAAGGGTTTGATATTATCAAGGGTTTTTACTTTGGCATTCACGGGAGTAATGTTTTAAATTCACCGGGTATTTACTTTAATTCATTTCGGTTTTCGTACTTATTTTGGTTTTTATACAAATATAGTTGCATTATATAACTCTCGCAGATGAGTATTAGCTAATTGGAAGCCAAACTAACACATATATATTATTAGTATATAATATTATTATAATAACCTTTATCACACCAACTGTCTAAAATAAACTGTAAGCTAACTGAAACATTTTATTTAAAAAAATACCTACCCAAAGTAAAGAGTTCACAAAATGGTAATCTTCACCTCTCTAGTGCAGTTTGATAGCTTCAGTCCGGCAGGGGGAAGGATGGCGCTGTTTAACATGCATGCTCTACAATTACTCCATGGAGGGCAGCAGGGGTGTAGCACAGAACTCTGGGCCCTGTTTATAAGGATTCTCATTGGAACCCTTCCTTTTGCATTCATATCACTCACTTTTCCTTCCAGACTTAAGGGTCCTCGCATCACTGGGGCCATGGGTAGTCAGTCCCATCCCATTCAAAGCTCTGAATCAAATCACAAAATAACAGCAGAAAAACTGCTTTGAGCGGCTGATCAGAAACATCTTGATCTCTTCACTACCTGACACATTTGACCCTTTACAGTTTGCTTACCATCCAAACAGCTCTACAGACAATGCCATCTCTCACCTCATCCACACATCTCTTACTCACCTGGACACTAGGAAGAGAAATTATGTTAAAATGCTCTTTGTCAACTACAGTTTTATACAGCATTTAATACCATAATTCCCTTCACACTCACCAAGCTAGGGCACCTGGGACCATCCCTGTGTCAGTGGATCTCCAATTTACTGACTGGCAGACCACAGCCAGTAAGAATGGGCGGCCATATCTCAGCCTTCCTCACCTCACCCCAGTGTTGTGTTCTGAGCCCCCTGCTGTACTCATTGTACACTTATGACTGCTGGCCACTACCAACTTCACCACCGTCATCAAGTTTGCTGACGACACCGACATGGTGGACAGCCAACCTGGAGGAGATTGGAAATCTGGAGAACTGGTGCCAGAGGAACAATCTCCTTCTAAATGTCAGCAAGACAAAGGGGTTAATAGTGGACTTCAGTACAAAGCAGGAGCGCCGACACAGGGAACTGAGCGCCGACACAGGGAACTGAGCGCCGACACAGGGAACTGAGCGCCGACACAGGGAACTGAGCGCCGACACAGGGAACTGAGCGCCGACACAGGGAACTGAGCGCCGACACAGGGAACTGAGCGCCGACATGGAGCTGGAGCTAACTAAAGCCACAAAAGGGACCAGAGACAGGACCAGGGGCACAGAGACTGGGCGAGACTGGACCAGGTTAGTATCTAACTGGATTAGTGGCTAACCAGGTTAGTACTGACCTACTAAGGGATCGGAACACAAGAGGCAAGGCACACATGAGGCTATTCCAAACTAGCGGCTAACCTACTAGCGACCAGAACCACTAGCAGTCAATCCCACTAGAGGCTAGCCTACTGGAGGCTAACCCGACTAGGGGCTAACCCTACTAGCAGCCAAGGCCTCATGTGGGTACACAAATCTAAACAGACAAGTGAACAGTATATGCAAAGGATTAAACAAGAGGAAGACCAACACTGGAGACACACAGAACAGTACTTACACAGGAGGAGACACTGCCTAACTAAACACTGAACAGGACAGCTCCATGAATCCACTAACACAAGGAATATAAAGAAAACGAATATGAGCCCTCTTGAAAACAAAGGTTAAACAACATAATTAAAATATAAAACTCAAAGAACAAACAAAACCAAAAAGGACCGCCCACTTGACAATGATGTTTACATTTAAAAAAAACAAACACACAAACATAAACCTATAAACAATGCTCAACCCAGTTTCCCAGAACAAACTGCTATTTATAAGATGTTTAATGAGCCACCTCGGTTCAGGTGAGCACTCATCACCTGACCGAGGTGCCTTCTGGGAAACTGAGTTGACCAACAAGAACTACAAGAAGGACAGACATGAACAGTGCTCTCTAGTGGAGGTCCCTTACATGCGCCCCCAAAAAATGGAGTGATATTTGATGTTTCCTCAACAGTAGGTTTACTGCAATGAGGAAAAGAGAAATGAGAATTTCTCAGAGGTATCTGAGAGAAGACCAAAGTAATCGATCACAGGCTAACAGATTTAGACAACTTTGTAGTTCTCCGATAAAACTTATCACAGTTTCAAATAACCATTAAAATTAAATAATTGATTAAATGTTGGTCTTTCTTTTACCCTGGTGAAGTCATATTCTTTTGATACAGTCCTGTGTTTCCTAGTTTTTTTCTAGTTAACACACAACTATTTTTTTTTAACCTGCCACTCGCTCTCAATATTGAATGTGACCATGCAGAATGTAGTATCTATTAGATTATGCTACTTAGTAGTTTAATGTTCATGCTTGGATTTAGTTATTTTAGTAGATTTACTCTACATACTATATGGAAGGGTTTTTTTTTCTTTATACTTTAATGTTTTTTGGCTCTACTATCCATTATGAAGTTTATCTATAAATACTGTGCCCAAGATTTGATGGTTTTTTTTTTACATTTCACAATCTTGAGCGTCCCCTCCCAATGTGTTTCAGTGCCTAAACTCTTCAGACAAACTACCTGATGATCTCAGTAGAATTTCCTAAGCACACAGGCTTGTACTAGTTCAAGATTACCTAAGGAATGTGGCAAAAGGCAACTTCATCTGACAGGTCACATTACAAAAGACCTGACATAAATCTGATTTCTCCAGTCTTCAGCACTTTAAAAACATTTTTTTGTTGTTTTTATTTCATTCGTTCATATGGTTCATGGTCCCATTTTAAGGTTAGAGTGATAATGTAAATGGATCCCATTTTGCGATATTAAATACTGATTGTATTTCTCCTCTGTTTGTAGTTACTACGGTAATTTGTCCTACAGTGCTTGTTATCATTTTTAGATTATTTATTTGTACAAAACAGAAAAGATTAATTTGTGATAAAGCATCTTTGTAATTGACTAAAAGAGATGTGCAGTTTTCCAGGCTTTCAGAAAGTGTCTCTGCTTATTGTGGCCAATATATTAAAACATGTTTTTGGTTCCAGCTACATTTCACAATACATCGAACTACTAGTCTAATCAACATACACAAATTAGCCATGTTACATCTTTTGCAGATATATTCCTGTTTTCTTTTTTTTTTTATGAAATATGCACACTCGGTTGGTGCAAATGCTTGTCTTATACAGTCTCATTATAAGTTTATTACATTACCCATTTTTTAGATTATTTTATTTAACCAGACGATGTGTTAATCTCATTGAGGAATTAAGTCACCATATACCTTTATACATAGAGGTCTTATGTATTGAGGCTTCTTTTTTTATACCTAATTTCCATTTAACCTACAGTATCTGTTTATCTTGTAGAATTAATACATCTTGTAAAAAAAAAATTAATATCTTGTTAAGTTGATATGATAGTTCAGCACAGTCCCTTCAGATTCTGATGATCTCATGTCCTTAGTTGTTATCTTTGCTTGACGCATGGCCAAAATTTGAAGAAAAAAAAAAGAATTTCATCCTTTTGAAACACAGAAACATGTTAATTGTATGTTCATGCAGACCCATCTGAATGGATTTTGCACAATTGGTTCCCTTTAAATCCAAAGTCTCTGTTTATTTATTCAGAGTGTATTTCTGTGAAGTCCGGTGCTCCAGATGATGAACGCACTTTCCATTGTGGAACTTTCCCTGGGCATGCATGGTCATTAGCATCATTAGTGCCATTAGCATTGACCGCACAAGCATGGCTACCGCTATTAGCTGCAAGAAAGGGTACAGACACATGTTATAGACCATTATTGTTCTCAATTCCTGCCACAGGCTCCTGACAGGACCCGACCTCCCTGACAGAAACTACCTCTCTGGCATGTCTTTGCTTTCATTTTCTTTGATTTCTTTCCATACTTTTCCCCCTTTCATCTTCCTTTTTTTCCCTCTTTTTCCTCTTCTTCCTGTTCCCCTCTGATGAAGATGTCTTAGGGGAGAAGTCAGACATAATATCAGAGGAAGATTCAGCTGAGCTATCACTAGAGGAGATTGAAGACAAGGGTATTGCCTGGATGGAACCTGTGACCTCTCTTTTAAGAGCTGTTAAAATGAATACAAATACATTCCTAAAACACACAGCAGCAAATGGCACAGAGGACAACAAAAATAAAATAAAATAATAAGACAACTGTACTATCATTTGAATTGATGTTGTGTGTTGATGCAAGTTCTCTTTTTTCTTCTCTCCCAGTCAGCTCATCAAATTTCTCCTTTCGAAACTCTAATCTCAGCTTACACCTCTCCAACTCATTCTTTTGTCTGCCAGCTGTATAATATAATTGTATGTTATTCAATGAATACAGTGAAAACGGTTCTATTATCTTTACTGTTGCTTAACAAACTTTCAACCTGCCCACCGTGCCCCTGTACATTACACAAATAGAATCAAAAATATCATTACACCAATCACCTGTTAACACCCAGAAAAATGCATGCGCATTAGGACCTTATCCTAGCCATCAAGCCATAATTCATGTCAGTAAACAAAACAACATACTCACTGCTAGTGCCACTAATGGTCATGTCATCCAAAGTATCCAACTCCAAGTTGGCGTTTTTCTTTTAGACTTAGTTCAGGGTTCTCCATGCCATAGAAAGCTTTACTATTCCTTCCTTCTGCTGACGACATTTAAAAGTATGAGTTAAACATTGTCTCACGTTGATTACACTGCTGAAAAATCCATGATTTATATGCTGGTCTATGCTGGTTAATACTGGATAGTGCTGGTTTTATGCTGGTTTTGCTGCTGAACCAGCTTAACTTATGGAAGACCAGTATATCTACGCTGATGAAACCTTACCACCAGCATTGGTCTTGCTGGTTAGTCCATAGCATAGGCCAGCATGATTTATATGCTGGGCCACCAGCAAGGTTTTGGTAGTTAAAATTGGTTACCAATCTAACTCATTATCTTGTATCTTAATAGGTAGTACTGAAAATAATGTGTGATGTAAATACATGGACTGTGTAGTGTTCTCTTTAAATGCATTTACATACAAGACAAAAATAACCCATTTACCAAAAACATGTAAATACATTATTTTACATTTATTAAATATCTGCTGGGTTGTCTAAAAACACAACACAACCCTTATAATAAATATAAATATAAGTATATATAAATATATAAAGTATATAAATGCATTGGCAATAAATGCATATTTTTAAAAAGTATTTTTCAATAGAAAACCACTTAAAATAAAAAATAAAAAAAACCAGCATAGACCATCATAGCTGGTCACCAGCTTGACCAGCAATTATACCAGCATATGTTGCTTTGGTGCTGGTATGCTGGGCACCAGCATCAGTAAGGTGACCAGCATACCAACACCAGTATCATGGAGTCAGCTGTTTTGGCGGTGGGACCACTTGCATTTTTTATGGTATCCGTCAAAATATCTTAAAATGCTTCATCATTTTTAATTATACACATAAGTGTAATACATCATTTGATGTCTTTATTTGCTAATGTTCACTCACATATCAATAACACGTTGTGCTGTTGTAAAATAAAGAAAATAAACAAGAAGTGCTTTCTGTCGTCCCAGTCTCCTCGAAAATCTTTTTGAAACGGGTCACTAAAATGAACTGAAACTCAGAGAATACTGCACACACACATATCCATGTATCTATGTATCTATACATATATATCTATAGAAAGCTTAAAGTGTCTACTTTTAAATGTAGCAAGCTCAATCAAAAATAAATATTCTCAGTTTATGTAATCCATATGAATCTAAGGAGAGATACAGTCTTTCTGCCACACTTCATTATCTGATAATGACCTGAGACTGGACACGCCCACACGCTGTTCACAGGGAAACAGTCAGGGAAATCTACATACAAGGCGACGCCTCCAAACACACACACACACACACACACACACACAGTAGATTCAATACGTTTCCTGCCGTGTGGAAGATGTTAGGCACTGTACAGGTTTCTGAAGCTCTACAGAATGTTCTGGACAGTGGGAGGAGTTTAGATTTACCTCAGAACAACACTGAGACTCCAACAGAGAACGAAGGAGGAGAATCCAGCAAGCTGTTACCATGGGTAAGTTATTAAATCTTATATAATCCTTATTCTGATAATATAAAACTAATATTTTATTTTTCCTCATTTTCTCACAAGCTCCTGACAGTTTATGTTAAACATTGTCATTTAATGTCATCTACATGATAACCAAACTATGTAAGTAACACTGCTAAATCATGCTAAAATACGGCCTTAGTAGCTTAGCACAAACAGGTTAGCTTACAGTGGCTAATCTAATGTCTTACAATATGTAGATTACACATGGTTGTCAGTATCAGCTGTGGTGTAAATTTTTATAATATATTCACCCCGTTTTGGATAGCTTCATGTTATGGTAGCTATTTGGTTCAGTTTTTGGTTAGCTTATTACACTGCTATCTAGAATGTTATTCAGCACAAACACTTCAGCTCCCGGTGGCTAAAATACTGCCTTATGTAGCTTACAGATGTTTGTGATATTAAGGTGTAAATGTAAACCGTAAGCAAAAAGTATAAGTCATTGTACAACAGGTATAAAGATTTCTTCCAACCATCAGCGCACAGGCTAAAGATGCTTATTAATGAGTGAAACTATATATATATATAGTTTTAGCTTGCAATCAATGTTCCGTGCATCAAAGGTCTCCTTCAGTAAGTGGATGTAATTAATGTACTGGTAGGCAAGTAATAACAGTAGAAACATAGAAACATAAATATGAATGCCATAAATTCACTTTGTTCTCTTCATAATTTTAATAAAATGTGTAATATTTAAAATAATGCATACAGTGTAATTAAGTCTACAACTCTGGAAAGCGGATGTACAGCATTTTGAAAAATCGTACAAAATTCACATTGATATGACTCAAACATTTTGACATATTTTAGCATTCCTAACCTGAAAAAAAATACCATGCACAAAACATTATAAAAAATATAATTTTTAAATTGCCTCAAAACTGCCAAATTATGTCATTTTGCAGTAAGATCAGCAATAACATTAAAACCCCCTGTTCTTGCACACATTACCTTGTACACTCCTGTTAAAGACAGATACCTGTAACTTCAGAACTTGTGAACCTGCTTCACACATGGGCGTTGATTGTAACGGTTACTGCTTGTGGGACGAAGGAGTGGCATAGATAGCAGAGGTGAAGGTGAACAAAAGGTTTATTGAAGACAAGAAACAATGGGAACAAAGGGAACAGAACATGAACTTTAAACACAGGACTTACAAACTATAAACATGACAAACTAACCAGACTAGACATTACAAACTGACCGAGACAGACAGACTAGGAGACAGACCGACTAGGAGAACACAGAGAGCCAGGGAGAACACAGGGAGCCAGGGAGAACACAGGGAGCCAGGGAGAACACAGAGAGCCAGGGAGAACACAGAGCCAAACAACATACCAAACCAACAGGAACCTTGGATGAACAAAGGACAAACAGTAACCCAAACGAACAGCTGCAAGACAAGGACTACACAGAACTCAGGAACATTTATAACCAAATCTCTAATTAGCAACCTCAGTTCAGGTGAGCGCCACATCACCTGACTGAGGTGCATTCTGGGACATAGAGTCTTACAAAACTACAAATGAAATCAAAACACAAAATGGAGTCTGTGGGCGCTTTGGCGCCCTCTAGGGGTGATCCCTGACATTACCCCCCCCAAAAGGCGCACCACCGGGGCCAAAGGAGGACCCGGACACCCTCCCCAAGGTCCCAGAAC
This sequence comes from Clarias macrocephalus, assembly GCA_011419295.1. Classification (NCBI taxonomy): domain Eukaryota; kingdom Metazoa; phylum Chordata; class Actinopteri; order Siluriformes; family Clariidae; genus Clarias; species Clarias macrocephalus. The sequence continues at coordinate 17,223 of JAAGKR010004792.1, read as the reverse complement.
CGTCCTCCCGACAGTGAGGCTGCAAGGCCTTTTCCCTTGGAATGCTAAGGAGTTTAATCCAAGGCTGATGACGAGGTTGGACGGCGGAGCGGGCACGGAGTCCTCGAAGAAGGGCGGCGGGGCGGGCACGGCGTCCTCGAACCCGTGCGGAGGCAGGAGCACGGCGTCCTCGAACCCGTACGGAGGCAGGAGCACGGCGTCCTCGAACCCGTGCGGAGGCAGGAGCACGCCGTCCTCGAACCCGTGCAGAGGCAGGAGCACGGCGTCCTCGAGCACGGCGTCCTCGAACCCGTGCGGAGGCAGGAGCACGGCGTCCTCGAACCCGTGCGGAGGCAGGAGCACGGCGTCCTCGAACCCGTGCGGAGGTGGAGGCAGCTCGCTGTCCTCCTCGATGCAGGACGGCATTGGCGGCGGCGGAGGAAGAGGGAGCTCGCTGACCTCGGCGGCGCATGACGGCGGCGGCGGAGGAAGAGGGAGGTCGCTGACCTCGTTGATGCAGCATGACAGAGAAGCTGCCTCATGCCTTTCAGGGAACTCTGGCAGGTCTGGGCCTCCACTGAGGCGGACTGGAGATTCAGGGCCTCCACTGAGGCGGACTGGAGTCTGTGTGTTGAGCTTGGTGAGCTGGTTCTGTAGCAGTGCGCCCATCTCCAGCAGGGCGCACTAATTAGCAACCTCAGTTCAGGTGAGCGCCACATCACCTGACTGAGGTGCATTCTGGGACATAGAGTCTTACAAAACTACAAATGAAATCAAAACACAAAATGGAGTCTGTGGGCGCTTTGGCGCCCTCTAGGGGTGATCCCTGACATTACCCCCCCCAAAAGGCGCACCACCGGGGCCAAAGGAGGACCCGGCCACCCTCCCCAAGGTCCCAGAACCGTCCTCCCGACAGTGAGGCTGCAAGGCCTTTTCCCTTGGAATGCTAAGGAGTTTAATCCAAGGCTGATGACGAGGTTGGACGGCGGAGCGGGCACGGAGTCCTCGAAGAAGGGCGGCGGGGCGGGCACGGCGTCCTCGAACCCGTGCGGAGGCAGGAGCACGGCGTCCTCGAACCCGTGCGGAGGCAGGAGCACGGCGTCCTCGAACCCGTGCGGAGGCAGGAGCACGGCGTCCTCGAACCCGTGCGGAGGCAGGAGCACGGCGTCCTCGAACCCGTGCGGAGGCAGGAGCACGGCGTCCTCGAACCCGTGCGGAGGCGGAGGCAGTTTGCTGTCCTCCTCGATGCAGGACGGCATTGGCGGCGGCGGAGGAAGAGGGAGCTCGCTGACCTCGTTGATGCAGCATGACAGAGAAGCTGCCTCATGCCTTTCAGGGAACTCTGGCAGGTCTGGGCCTCCACTGAGGCGGACTGGAGATTCAGGGCCTCCACTGAGGCGGACTGGAGTCTGTGTGTTGAGCTTGGTGAGCTGGTTCTGTAGCAGTGCGCCCATCTCCAGCAGGGCTTGCATCCCTTCTTGATCATTGGCGGACCTGCACACATTGATCTGTTGGATGATCTGACCTGCCAGCTTCTGGAGCACTAGCCTCTGCTGTTGATGCCCCTCGCTCTCCTCCTTTTGAGGACACACAGACTCCTTCCGAGGCGCTCCGCCGGCAGTTGCTTCACTCGCTCCAGCCTGCTCCAAGTAGTTCCGCCGGAGGGCAAGCCGACTTCCCACGAATGTCGCTTGCCCTGGCGTCACGGTCATAGCCCCCCCCCAAAAATTTCCCAGGGGAGGCTCCTCTGCTAAATTACTTTTTAGGTCTTGCATTCTCAATTTGTGATTGAGAGCTTTGCCTTTTGGCTCAACTCTCTTTTCGTCACAATGGTGCGGTAAAACAACTGCAATACTGCCCCCGCTGCTCCGATTCTCCGGCCAATCTTACGTTCCAATATCACTCGTAAACAAGACCCCGAGATACTTAAACTCCTTCACTTAGGGTAATGACTCGCTCCCTCCTGGAGTAGACAATCCATCGGTTTCCTGCTGAGAACCATGGCCACAGATTTCGAGGTGCTGATCCTCATCCCCACTGTTTCACCACTCAGCTGCAAACCGATCCAGCAAGCGCTGCAGGTCACAGACTGATGATGACATCAGGACCACATCATCTGCAAAAAGCAGCGATGCAATCCTTAGCTCACCAAACTGGATACCCCCCCCTCCATGGCTGCGCCTTTATATCCTGTCCCTGAAAATCACAAACAGGATTGGTGACAGAGCACAGCCCTGGCGGAGGCCAACACCCACTGGAAACAAGTCTGACTTACTGCCGAGAATCCGAACACAGCTTTCACTTTGGGTGTAAAGGGATTGGATGGCCCTTAGAAGTGACCCCCTCACCCCATACTCCTGCAGTACCTCCCACAGACTTCCACGCAATGTTGAACGAGCGTGTCACCCAAGACAGCCCCTCAACACCCAGAGCCTTCAACATTTCCGGACGGATCTCATCAATTCCCGGGGCTTTGCCACCGTGGAGTTGTTTGACTACCTCAGTGACCTCACCCAAGGAAATCAACACCGACCCCCCGTCATCCTCCAGCTCTGTCTCTGCCACAGAGGGTGGATTAGTCGGATTCAGGAATTCCTCAAAGTGCTGTTTCCACCGCCTGATTATCTCCTCAGTCGAGGTCAGAAGTGTCCCATCCTTGCTGTACACATCTTGGGTGGTTCCCCGTTTCCCCCTCCTGAGGTGCCGGATGGTCTTCCAGAAGCACCTTGGTGCCGCCCGAAAGTCCTTCTCCATGGATTCTCCGAGCTCCTCCCACACCCGCTGCTTTGCCTCTGCTACCGCTGCAGCTGCTGTCCTTCGAGCCCTCCGGTACCTTGCAACTGTCTCTAGAGTCCTCTGGGATAACATATCCCTGAAGGACTCCTTTTTCAGTCAGACAGCTTCTCTAACCACAGGTGTCCACCTGTTCGAGGGTTACCGCCCCTTGAGGCACCCAGAACCTTAAGACCACAACTTACAGCTGCAGCTTCAGCAATAGAAGCTTTGAACATTGACCACTCCGATTCAATATCCCCAGCTCCTACAGGGATGCTGGAAAAGCTCTGCTGGAGGTGGGAGTTGAAGGCCTCTTGGACAACCTGACCCTGCCACCTGACCCAACTCACCACCAGATGGTGATCAGTTGACAGCTCTGCCCCTCTCTTTACCCGAGTGTCCAAGACCTCGGCCTCAGGTCAGATGATACCATCACGAAGTCGATCAATGACCTTTAGCCTATTGTGCTCTGGTACCAAGTACACTTATGAGCATCCCTATGCTCGAACATGGTATTTGTTATGGACAATCCGTGACTAGCACAGAAATCCAATAATAAAACACAGCTCGGGTTTAGACCAGGGAGGCCGTTCCTCCCAATCACGCCCCCCCAAGTATCTCCATTATTGCCCACATGTGCGTTGAAGTCCCCCAGCAAGACTATGGAATCTCCCACTGGAGCCCGAAGCACTACTCCATTCAGAGTGTCCAAGAAGGAAGAATACTCTGAACTGCTGTTTGGTGCATAAGCACAGACAACAGTGAGAGTCTTCCCCCCCCCATGGCCTTCAGGTGCAGAGAGGCGACCCTCTCGTCCACTGGGATAAACTCCAATGTCATAAATGTATGTAATAAATATTGTATTTTATTAAATAATGTCCCAGATCTTAAAGTACATTTATGAGCCTGAGAGTAGTGTTTTTTGTCACTTTGATTTAGAAAAAGTTACTTTCTTAATAAATAGAAACAAAAAAAGAATTATATTAAAAAGATGCTTTGTTTAATTACATTAAAACAATGTTTGTCTATAAACAACATTGATTGAGGTCACTGCATCAGAAAGTATTTTTCACATTTTTATTTCTGTGTTGAGTTTACAGCAAAAGGCAGCAGTATTGTCAAAGAATTAACAGATAAATGTTATTGGCACCCACACAGTTTATTCCATTGTCCAGCCTCATTGGTGTGTTGTTTAAATTGCTAATTAATGTAAGTTTAAACTTATATGCTGTTTTCTGGTTACATTTTTCTTTTTTTGTACTTGAACATAGAAAAGGTTTATACAGTAAACGGTGTGTGTGTGTGTGTGTGTGACCAAGAAGACTCATTTGAGTACTGATTCTGAACAAGCCAAATATGTGTTAAACATCTATGGTGGCTGAGTCCCCCTTAAATGAAAATCCTAGAAACGCCCCTGGCTTCATGCTTCCATATTGAACACCATCATGCACAGTGTAGTATCTCTCAGAATATACTACTTAGGAGTTTCACTTTCAGGCTTAGATTTAGCCATTTTAACTGATTTACTCCACGCACTGTATTGGAAATTTTTACAGGCTTTTCATTAGTGAACTCACAATGCATTACAATTACAGTCCATCGGTAAATACTTACTTTTTTGTTCAGAGACTACGTTTCAATATTTTAAGGATCACTTTGAGACATGTTTCTGGGTTTAGACTCCTGGTCCTGGTTACACGCCCATCTTTGTCAGACGTAATGAATATTAATGAGTATGCAAATAATCAGGTAACAAGGTGTCAAAATCTCTTGATTTCTCTAAACTTATCTGATGAGCCAGTCTTCTTTTTTTCTTGACAGATTCTGTAAAAAGCTTACAATTTTTGAGAGTTGGCTCAGTGTCTGCCATGATGGTGTTTTTGAAGTAAATTATAATGAGGTCTCAGGTCACGTAATCTCAGTGCCATGGAAGGGAGGTTGGGCCTAATTAGTGTAAAAGTACAGGCTGCACAAAACAGTTTTAAAAAATATTTTTTATAGATAGACATGCAAGGCCAAGACAATAACAGTATCACCCGATATCATTTTCATGAATAGTCTTCTTATTTATTGTGTACTTAGTATAGTCTGAATCCATCTGTAAACCCAAATGGATCCTTGTTTTGTCTAGCCAGTGTATTTCTGTGAACTCCAGATCTCTAAGACGATGGAAGCATTTTTCAGTTCTAGAACTCTCCCTTAGCATGCATGCTGTCATTAGCACTGATAGTGCCATTAGCACTGACAGAACAGTAAGCATCGCTAGCACTATTAGCTGCAAGTAAGTGTTGAGGGCTATATCTTCATGCATGAAGTCATCTGTAATAGCAGTGTAAGATGTGTGAGTTGGGCTTTTGTATAGGAGAATATTCAGGAAAAAAAGAAAAGAAGTGCTATGGTCATTTGGAAATTCTCTGTGTGTTACATTTTATTTAGTATACAGTATAACTTTTTTAATACATTTTCTGATAAATCTGTGTTTTTATTGCATTTAGTTTAGATGTTGTCCATTAGTAATGTAAGTTTAGGTGTTCCATGTATGTAAAAGTCTTTCCTAAAGGTCTCTGTGTTGTTATAAATATTAAGCTCATACAGAGAAACTTATATGGATTTACTACAAAGTACAAGTTTGGCTGATTAAACAATATTGCCTGCAATTACACTAAAGATTAACCATTTAAACTCAAGCGCCACTGATCTGTCCAGGCAACACAGTGTTGATGGTGAATGATGATTTAAAATAAAACAAACTGCTTATACAGAAACCCTGCCAGTGTGTTGATGGGGAGGATACAGGCATAGTAGTGCACTGTGTTTTTAGATATGTCAGGTAGAACATTCATTTTATGGTGTGTAAAATCTACTGCTATATGGGAATGACATTGCAAAAATGTTTAACTCACCAAATGCTATTATTATTATTATTATTATTATTATTATTATTATTATTATTGGGCATAGACTCAACTGAAAACAACTATAAAAACATGTGATCGTGTGTATCTGTGCTATTTGCTTTGCCTATGTGACCCTTAAAAAAATACTAATAATTTTATGCTTAGTCATGTTTGTAAAAATAAAATACAGTTTAATTCAACATATTATTGTTTTCTAAAAATGGATGTCACTACATATATTTATTGAAATTTAGCAATACAATTTTTTTTAAAGAATTGTAAGGGCTACTGTGCTTTAGTAAAATGTACTTAGAATGGAACATTTTAATAAAACAAAATTAAAGTGTGTGTGTGTGTGTGTGTGTGTGTGTGTGTGTGTGTGTGTGTGTGTGAGAGAGAGAGAGAGAGAGAGAGAGAGAGAGAGAGAGAAAGATCCAAACTTACGTCCTACCAGATAAACCCTTCTTACAATGGTGTGCAGTTTTATTTAATATAGTTTAGCTCCTGTCTGTGTGTAGCTCTTTATACAGCCAGCAACACTTACAGTAGGCTGACTCTTAGGAAAGGTTGCAACAGACATGCATGCCCCTCCCCTACACCACTTCTACTTTCACACTTTGTATTAACCTGAGATATGAGAGGGTGCGAGACAAAGAGAGCATTTAGTCATTAAAAGGAATGAAATGAAACAAACCAATTTAAATATATTATAGCTATTATTTCTTGTTTATTGTTAACAGCATCTAACCAGAAGTGCATAAGTGGCCTATTTACAGTAAATAACAAATGCAGTAAAATAAGTTTATGGGTTCATATGTAGTGGGGTAAAAGTAGGATATATAAAGTATGGTAATATGCAGTATATCAGAATTAGAACATACAGTACAGTACATACATATATATATATATATATACAGATGTTTGTATAATGCAGTGTGTGTACATAATAAATATGGCTGGAATATACAGTGGTGCAATGATAACATACTGGAAATTATACATGGTGCAGAAATGCATAGTGAAAGTAACAGTGCAGTAGTGTAGTGGTTAACATTCCATGATCAGCTGTTCACATGGAAAAAGCTATTTTTCAGTCTGATAGTGTGAGAACTGAAGCACATGTATCGTCTGCCCGATGGGACAAGGGTGAATAAGCCATGACTGGGGTGAGAGGTATCTTTGATAATGCCTCTCACGCTTTGCAAACAATGTTTTTTTAAATGTCCTCAATAAAGTGTAGCTAAATATCAACGATTCTCAACGATTCAAGGGTTTTGCAGTCTGAAGTGGTGGCATTGCTCTACCACACTGAGATGCAATTTGTGATGCTCTCAACGGTACAGCGGTAAAAGTTGTCCAGTCTCCTAGAGCACATGTGACCGACATGCTGTGCCTTTCTAACCAGTAGAGAGGCATTTGTGAACCAGGAGAGGTCCTCTGAGACACACTCAACCTCCTTCATCTTCTTGGTGTTGAGTTTCAGGTTATTGTTTTCACACCATGCCAATAGGTGCTGGATCTCCTCCCTGTACGCAATGGTGTTAAATGTATTTGAGGCTCTTTCCTAAAGGCCTCTGAGTTATTTTACATATTAATCTCAAATTCTCATGTAGAGAAACTCATATGGATTTAATACCAGTACAATGTTTTACCTATTAAAGAACTACACTAACGCTTTTTATGCTTTAGTAAAATGTTCTCCACATTTTAATCAAACAAAATTGAAGTGTGTGTGTGTGTGTGTGTGTGTGTGTGTGTGTGTGTGTGTGTGTGTGTGCGCGCGTGTGTGTGTGTGAGAGAGAGAGAGAGAGAGAGAGAGAGAGAGAGAGAGAGACATCCTACAATATAGGATATTAGAACAGATAAGACATATTGTCCCACAGTGGGGAAATTCCTTTGTCACAGCAGAATAGAAAAAAATTACAAATGAAAAGTAGTAATAGTACAGTGTATAAATCCAAAGGAAAAAGAAAAACAATACAATAGCTACACTTTCAAACAAATTCCATTACCATAATATTGCACAAAATTGTGTTATTGCACAGTTGTGTGTGTGTGTGTGTGTGTGTGTGTGTGTGTGTGTGTGTGTGTGTGTGTGTGTGTGTGTGTGTGTGTGTGTGTGACCCACAAAAAGTTAACTATATATCTCTGATGAATCCACCTTCACTGAGTTACAGTGTGGAAAAGCCCCAAAGAAGCGACTGTACCACCCAGACTGTTGAATGCCCAGACTGAAGCATGGGGGTGGATCAGTGATGGTTTGGGCTGCAATATCATGACATTCCCTAGGCTCAATACTAGATGGGCGCGTCACTGCCAAGGACTACCGAATCATTCTGTAGGGCCATGTGCACCCAATGGTTCAAACATTATATCCTGAAGGCGGTGCCCTGTATCAGGATGATAATGCACCAATACACACAGCAAGACTGGTGACAAAGTGGTTTCATGAACATGAAAGTGAAGCTGAGCATCTACCCATGGCCTGCACAGTCACCAGATCTAAACATTATTGAGCCACTTTGGGGTGTTTTAGAGGAGCGAGTCCGGAAACGTTTTTTCCTCTACCAGCAGTAGTGACCTGGCCACTATTCTGCAAGAAGAATGTGCAGAAGAAGAAGGTGCAAGGCCCACAAAGTCATCAAGATTGTGATATCATGAAAGCATGTAGCACAATATACAAAATAAAAGTCCCCAACGTAAGATCCCAACAAACACAAAATGTCCTGTTGAGTGCCAGCAGCAGTGTACCACTAGGAGGCGATCCTGACACAGTTACAAACTCATGTGGCATGATTTCTAAAAATATTGGGATGATAAAATGAGCTTTAATTCTTATGTTTATTTTAAGATTTACTAATAATATTAATAATGTTTTTATCCAGTTATGAACACAGCCCACTTTCACCAGAGGCTAGTGGGAAATCTTTTAAGGCAAAAACTGTGAAATAAATCATTAGCAATCTGACTTGTTGACAACAAGATACAAAGAACAGAAAAATATGTTAATAAAACACAAACACTAGAAAATTAGGATAAAACTATTGTTAAAATATTTCTAGTTCATAATTGGCCAAAACACAGTATTGGGGCTGATTTTATAGATATATTTTTTATGTTTTATATATACAGATGTATGACGAGCGGTATTCTAGTTTTGTCGCTGCACCTCACGGCGGCAGTATGCTGTTGCTGGCTTTTACCACTGAGTGACGCTATATACTGTGCCCTCCATAATTACTGGCACCCCTGGTTAAGATATGTTAAAAGCCTTAAATAAATTCAGTTTTTATTGCAGAAGCATATTGTCACACTGAAAATTGTAGATAAAATATAACGTGAATATTAAGTGAATTTTAAGGGGAAATAAAAATCCCTGAGTAACAAAAAATTTTTTTTCATAAAATAACCTGTTCCACAATAATTGGCACCCCTAACAATTCTTAGAAAATAAATGTAATTGAAGTATTTCTGTCATTTCTAAAGTAGTTTACAAAGTTGATCAGAGTATCTAGGAACATTTAATTAGTATTTTATCACTTCCTGCTCTCCTGGGGTATAAATATGACGTGACACAGAGGCCATTTCTCTTATCCACTCTTCAACATGGGAAAGACAAAGGAACACACCATTCAAGTAAGCCACATGTGTGTCGACCTTCACAAGTCAGGCAATGGGTACAAGAAAATAGCCACCCGCCTGCACCTGCCCATATCTACTGTGAGAGGAATCATTAAGAAGTTTAAAAAAAAAAACTGGAACAGTAGTAAACAAGCCTGGACGAGGACGCAAGTTTATTTTGACTCCATGCAAAGTGTGGAGGATGGTAAGAGAAATAAAAAATTCAGTTCTCACTGTTAAAGAACTGCAACAAATGATAGCATCTTGGGGTCACAAAGTCTCCAAAACAACCATCAGACGCTATCTACAAGCCAACAAGCTCTTTGGGAGGCATGCAAGGAAAAAACCTTTTCTCAGTCACAATCATAAACACAAACATTTGGAGTTTGCTAAGCGGTACTGGAGCTTCAACTGGGACCGTGTTCTTTGGTCAGATGAGACCAAGATGGAGCTTTTTGGCAACAAACACTCTAAGTGGGTATGAAAAGATGAGCATGCAGAAAAGCACCTCATGCCCACTGTGAAGTATGGGGGAGGATCGGTGATGCTGTGGGGTTGTTTCTCTTCCAGAGGCCCTGGGAATCTTGTTAGGGTGCACGGCATCATGAATGCTTTGAAGTACCAGGACATTTTAAAGCAAAATCTGGTGGCCTCTGCCCGAAAGCTGAAGATGGGTCGTCACTGGGTCTTTCAGCAAGATAATGACCCAAAACATGTGGCCAAATCTACACAGAAATTGTTCACCACACACAGAATCAAGCTCCTCCCATGGCCATCTCAGTCCCCAGACCTCAACCCCATTGAAAACCTGTGGAGTGAGCTGAAGAGGAGCGTGCAGAGGAGAGGAGTCACGTCACTGGATGATTTAGAGACATTGTGCAAAGAGGAACGATCGAAGATCCCTCTTTCTGTGTTCTCTAATCTTAGAAGATTAGGTGCTGTTTTGTTGGCAAAAAGGGGTTGTACAAAGTACTGTATTAAACATCAGGGGTGCTAATAATTGTAGCACCCATGATTTGATGTAAAAGAATTATTTCTTTTTCTTGGAATTTCCTCTTTTTTTCCATTGTGGTCCTATGTTATTTGGAACAAAACTGAATTTTTTTTAGAAGCTAAAGAACACATTTTAACCAGGGGTGCCAATAATTATGGAGGGCACTGTAACTATAGACCGACGCATCAGACCTCAGTTCATTCTCTCAAGGATAAATGAGCTTTATTATCTTTTAGAGCTGCACGTACAGCGGATAAAATCAAGTGTAACATTGTACTTAAACGAATTCATAATCACAGTACTAAAATTACAGTACAAATGTAGAATAAAATTTTATTAGTATCGAATTTAAGCAAATTAAATGTTAACACAGTGAGCCTTTAGATTTTATCATGTGTAATTAGAAAGCCTACGTGTGTACACTGTACACATTCAGAACTTTTTGGTATTTATAAGTTTGTAGAAATGACACTTTTCAAGTTAGCTGAACAAATTTGATATTTTATGTACGTAAGTAACAATAACTTAAGTAAAACTTCCACCAATGTAAAATCTATAGAGCACTCGTGGCGCAGTGGTAAGTGTTTCTTAAAAGTTAAAAGTTCTGAATACTCAAAATTATTACTCATTCAATTATCTAGGTTAATAGTACTCAATGTGTTTAATTACTTTGAGCATTAGGGTTTACAGTGTAGTTTACTTGTTGAGTTTTTTTTACTCAATATTGTACAGCAAATATCAATAGCTCTGATTCAGATTTTTCATGCTTGTTGTATAAAATACACAGATGTGGAAATGACCATTACTGTAGTATTTCTTTGATACAGCATATTGTACAGCAAACAACTTTTTTATGACTTAATTATATTTTTAAACCGAGACGACGGAAAATGTCACTTTGCGCCACCTGGCAGTCATATCATTACTTTGAAATGCGACTGATTTATTTTGGCCGCTGATGTTTTGTCGCGGCGGTAAGTGCGGCGATAATAGAGATTCCCCTCTTCACACCACTGTAATACAGAAAATGTGTGTGCCAAAGGAAGCTACTTTTGAAGTTTATGCAACATAAAAGTGACCAATCTGGCTTCTCTAACAATTTCAAGTTGCTCACTTGAACTTCAGCCATTTTGTAGAAAGATGATTTTATATGTGCCCCACAGCCATTTTTTAGCATTATACTCTCACTTCGAACACTGATAATTTAAAATGAAAATTATTCATATGTCTTTATGAGTATTGATACTAAAATTGGTGGAAACATCGAGAAGCATATGACCTGTAAAAAGATTTTGCTTAAATAGTTTTTTTTTTTTTTAGTACAAACTTAAAAAGCAAAAAAAATCTGTAGTGTTTTTTTTTTTTTTTTGGATCTGCTATTCATTATGAAGAGCCATGAGCCACCTACAAAGTCTATGAACTACTTCAAACTATTAGAGTTCATCTCTACATACCTAACAACTTTAATGATGTTTTTATTCAGTAACTACATCTAAACATTTGAAATGGTCCATTCTCTCTACTGGGGAAAGTAACGCTTCTTTGTGCCAAAGCCCACTATAAACTCCTTTGTCCTGCTGATGTTCAGGGGTTGCTGATGTTGTTCTCCTGGGACCAGTTTTCCAGGATTTCAGTTTCTTCCAGGAAGTTATATCTTTGCTGTGCGATCCTGTGTAATATATAAAACATGCTCGATAGTTTCATCCTCTATAAAATTATTTATGAGACATTGTCAGGTCGCGACAGTGACAGACATGTGCCCGAACTTCTTTCGCTCCTCCCTCACTCCTGAGGCTCCCTATCGAGGCTCATCACCTTCTGCAGGTGTGTGAAGGGGTGTGGCCGGTGCCACACGCTTCCAACACTTCAAAGGCAGAGCAGGGCCACGCGCTCCATAAACATCAAAGGCGAGTAAAGAAAGCACTGCCGACTGAACACTGATTGAGAGAGATCCTGGCCTGCGGCAGCCATTCCTGAGCCTGAGTTTGACAGGAGAGACGTACAGTAGGAGCTGCCTGTTGTAGACTCACAAGTGGGTGTGCGAACCACATGCCGCTCTAAAGTGTGTACTGTTTTTACCTAATAATTGTCCACTGAAGGCAAAAATCGATAATGGAACACCAAGGCACTTCAGTCTCTGTTGTTGGTCATTTGAGTGAAAAAGAAATGACTGATGAAATTAAAATGACTTACAGTAAGCATTTGGACTTTAAATATCTGATGTTTATCAGCAATAAGACCTTTTAGTAACATTAAATGCCAACTGCATATTAGTATATTTCACGAGTGCCCATCAAATCCAAACATTTTCAAAAAATTTCACTTGACATTTAAAGAAGACTTTAAAGAAGCACAGTACGGTGATGAGACTCTTAGCCACATTAAAACATTTGAATAGTGCAAATGTTTTAAAGAAGACTGTACTGTATGTCTGTGAATGACAATATTGGCCAAGGTGGCTTGGAGCCCACTGAATGTGTTCCCATGAACATTTATTCTGTTATTAATCAAAAGTGACAGTTTCCCCCGAATACTCCTTGTGTACTGGATGTCATACTGTAGACTCACCTTATGACTTATGACTTATGATTTGCCTGTGTGTTGAAAGGAGTGTCGGCCTCTAACACATCCAGGATACCTACTGGATCAAGTCTGAAAAGTGAGGCTTTTTTTCTGGACCACTGTACATAGTGTGATTCAGCTTCATGATATCACTTTATTGTCTGATACCCAGCGTTTGATTGTCTGGAATTGACCTCTTGTGGCTCTTGCGGATGCACAGACAACACTGTCTGATAATATATACACACATCCTTACGTATGAATTTAATTCAGTACAAACAAAGAAATGCACATTCTAAACTTGTATGGATCAGGTTCAAATAATACACACACATGGACAGTCACTTTTATTTCTATGATCTTTTATATGAACTTTTATGTAAACATACAGTAAGCTTCCAAGCTTTATTACATTTCCATATACATTATAAATAAATTACAAAACAAATTTACAAACATCCCACTGAATGCATACAAGAACATTCCCACAGCCATGTCTCATATGCAGTATATGTTTTCACCTTTTCATCAATAAGCTGAAAGTTATCAAAGTCCAACCAAACTTCAGCTGAAGGTTTTAAATGGCTCCGGATCAATGGCTGGAGTTTTCAATGAATTCAATGATTTTAATTCGCCCTGGATTAAACACGCAGTCCTCCTCAATACCAAAAGCTGTGTTATATCCATGATGAAACCACGTCTTCCGCTGGGGATCACCCGGATGAACAATCCACTTCACTTTTCCCACTCGTACCTTCACCTTGAGGACAGCTCGCATCTCAGATCCACACTTTATCGGATATTGAGCAGCTTTTTTTAAATCATGGCTTAAGTAGACCCCGCGCCCTAGCGGGCCATCCCGAGATGGAATGAAGCCCTGTTTGACGATTGTCCGAGCATTTTCCCATGTAGTGCCATGATACCTAATATAAGACCTGTGGTAATGAAAGGTATTGAACAGTTTTATATTGTTAAAGAAAAACAGATATATCAAACATTATTAGTTTAACCAACAACCGAAACCAAATGGCACTTTTTTATTTATTTATTTATTTATTTATTTATTTATATTATTGCTGTTTTGTAAATACAGTATATCTTCTTGATATAGTCATCTGTAACAGTAGTATAAAATGTATGAGTTCCCCTTTTGTAATAGAATGTCCAGGAAAAACGAAGAAAAGAAAAGAAGCGCTATGATTATTTGGAAGTTCTCTGTGTACTTAATGTTATGTGGACAGTAAAAATTGTTAATCTAATACATTTGCTGATAAATCTTTTTTTTTTGTTTGTTTTTACCCTTTTGTTTTAATTATTAAAACAAATAATTTAATTATTAAAATATCTCTGTATTAAAAATAAAGATTAAGCTCAAATTACATGAGTACAGAGAAAATCATATGGATTTACAAACAAGTATAAGTTTACCTGTTTAATACTGTTAAGAATTATTGCCTCCAATTACACTTATTACACTTTAGTAAAATGTCCTCCACTTAGTTCATTCAGAATGCCACATGTCAATCAAACGAAATGAAAGAGTTTGAGAGAGAGAGAGAGAGAGAACACAAAACTTGTCACAGATTCCAAACTTACTTGTTCCAAGGTAAACACATCTTGCAATGGTGTGCAGTTCTCTTTAATATAGCGTTGTTCCTGTCTGTACGAAGCCCTTTATCCAGCCAGCAACACGTAGGATGACTCTTATAAAATGTTACAATTTTACTGTACCCGATTTGCAATACATTATTTGCCCCTCCCCTCCACTCCTTTTCCTTTCAAATTTGTACTAACCTGAGGCATGAGAGGTTGGACAAAGTCGGCATTTTTTCATGAATAGGAATGTAACGAAACAAGTCTAAAGACTGAAGTAACTGTAATAAAGCATTATGTTAAAAGACACTTTAAACAACTGCTAACTTCTTTTTTAAATTCATATAGCAATAAAATATTTCAAGCACTAAGGGAGGTAAATTTGACAACAATATCTCTTGTTCAGCAGTTCCTGTCTACTGTCCATGATGACGAATGTAAGGATGACTATAATGATGAGACTTGGTGGTCTTTTGGATGGTCGTTAAGGGTAAAGCCAGCAGTCCGATCATGGCTCCGGCTCACTGAGGAAACTTTCTACCTTAATGATATCCAAGCACTAGAGAAACGCTGGGATAAGTGCATGAGTGTAGCAGATTATATAGCGAAATAGACAGTTTTTACTCTTATATCTGTGTTCTGTTAGTCTGCACAATCCTTCTTTGACTTGTACTTCGAGCTGTTTTTCTTAACCACATTGTACACAGAACCTTAAATGTAGATGAAAAATAGACGGCAATAATAAGGAAAGGAAATATGAATGGCACCCATGTGACAGTGTTTCCTTTTATTCATTTGGGTCCCTATTCAACAAGGAGGATCTGGATGCCATGTCAACCTGGGAAACTTATGTAGAGTTTATTTCCCATTGTGGTTCTTCCCCCAGAGCCAATGATTTACTCCTGTAATAAGATCTAAATCATGAAACACACACGTTTGTTTTTTGGCTTACGACTGGTTTGAGAGGATACGAGTCAGTACTTGTTTGACATGGAGAACATAATAAAAGGGAATGAATAAAAAATGATTTGAAGATGAATAAGAACATTGTATTCAGTCTAACTTGACAAGCTACAGAAGATGCCATGCTTAAAGAGTAATGTTAACTTCATTAGTATCTCAGACAAACATGACTGGAGTCAGTCAAAAGGAACTATATATATAGGTTTATATAAAGGAAAACAGTGATTCATGTTGGCTAATATCTATTTGGCCAACATAAATCAATATTTTCTTTTTAAATTCAGCATTAAAGAAATGAAAATGTTGTAGGAGGTTTGCCTGAAAATACTTGAGATGTTTTCACCTTCCATACTAACAAACATATTGTTTTACCAGTTCATCTTACTTAGTTGGAAGTAATTTAAACAAGTTCTATCTCTTCTCAGGTATGCAGGTGTGAATGACTGGATGCAGTGGAATGCTGGAAGGATTTCAGAGACAGACAATTATTTGGCTGAAAGATATCTTGTTTTGCCGGTTCACTTTACTTAGTTGGAAGGCAGATATTTTTATTAGTTAAGGGGAAAATAAGTCAGAATAGAACTTGATTGTGCAGAATAAGAGAGAACTTGTCAAGCTTACTTTATTTCTCTATACAGTCCTCTTCTACATTAATGCACTTATTTTTTAACTACCAGGGCTCTCAATTTTTTCTTAAGTGAGATCCTGAAATAAGGGTACTGGTTTTGTGTGGACACACACTTTTAAAAGGGGGGGGGGGCAGCTTTTTGAGTTTTCTCAACTTTTAGAGAAATATGCAAACAAAATATTTCACATTGATTAGTTGACACAACATGTATCCATTTTAAAATCTTAACTTGACTCAACTTAAGTCGCTAATTCAAATATTTATAGTATTGGTTCTGGGCTCGATTCTTTATAATTCTTTATAATTCTCTAGGGGTGACTTTTCATCTACTTAAATAAGTAAGTTGTCTCCCATTGAGGTAAGTGGTTCAAGATAAGTTTGCCTAATAATTCCCCAACAGTTATGTTCCCCACGTGGTATCATAATTACCACAAAGAGGCGGTAAACATGGGTGATTATTATGGTATGCCCTGATTGTGAACAATTGTGTGCCCCCAATGTTTCCCCTCCGTTATTACTACACATCGGCTTTTTCTTCCCCGGGTCAATAGGAAGAAAATATATGAGGCACCGTCTACAGCTTACGTTAAACTTCACTCATTCACACACACACACACACACACACACACACACACACAAAACACTAGAATACACATACATGAAACTCACATATATATACTACTAACTGCTCAAACAACTACATATCAAGTGCACGCGCACACACACTTATGAGATACTCACACAAACTCTCCATGCACACAGTTTGTGTGTGTGTGTGTCTCATAGGTGTGTGCACGGAGAGTGTATGTGTGTGTGTGTGTTTGAGAGAAGTCTTTTGAAATTCTCTTGAAAGGATCTCTAATACTGCTGTGATGATGAAGAGTTAAACATGACTGAGCTTGTAACATCCCGTCAATCACTGCTGTGACCCGGGAAACTCTGCCGCTCGCGCCATAATGAACAAACACCGTAACGCAGCGGATTGTCACAAAAAGTATTTTTTGTCACATTAAAAATTGTTGACGAAAATAAAGACAGATGTTTCATAAGTTTTTATTTTTTAAAGCCACATTTTAGTCTCGTCTTTTTTCTCAACGATATCGCATGCTGATTTTGTCACTGATGTCCGTGGCGTCTCATCATCGCCTCGTCTTAGTCACAGGAAAAATGTCGTCAAAAGAATATTTTTTGTCATTATTTTCGTTGACGGA
>JAAGKR010004791.1:0-57342 GCA_011419295.1 Clarias macrocephalus | reverse complement strand
CTCTTAGTGTGCTTATAAGCTGGAGAGATAATTGGCTGATCAGGTTCAGGTGTGCCAGAATGACAGGTGTGTGCGTGGGGAAAAAGATCAGGAGTGGAGTCTCAGTCTCTGGAAGTGCTTGGTTGATCAGGCTGACTCGTGACAGTTTAGTTGTACTAATAAACTCACATTATTGCCTAACAGTAAACTTTCCCAAAAAGTTTGCACAAAGCACTTCCACAGTTCACCATGGGTCTGCCTGTTGCCTCGAACGCCCTACATAAGGGCTCTTTACACAATCACCCAGTATTCTAACACCACACGCTGTCTCCATAACGTAACATAAACATTAGTAATTAAATAATTTAATAGTACTGTAGTTTTGTATGCCTATGCACCAGTCTCTCTCTCTCTCTCTCTCTCTCTCTCTCTCTCTCTCTCTCTCAAACACACGCATGCACACACATTTATTTTTTACCCTTTTGCACCCAAGCATGTACAGTAGGTGAAACCTCAAAATCTGTTCTTTTATTCATACTTTGAAATTCTCTCGAAATTCTCTTGAAATTCTCTCTCTTTTAAAATAAATCTAAAGCTGTGCTTGAAGTGTTCTCTTGGTCATTGCAGACATCTTGAAAATAACGCAAACTTGCATCGGCTTGTGAGCAGCGAGTTACAATATTGAAATTTGATTGGCTAATTGTTGTTATTTATAGGTCGTAGATGATCATATGTAGAGAGTTTTAATTTTTAATTTTCATGACAAATTGTACATAATACACAGCATTATTAATCTAAAGGGGATGCTGGTTTTGCAGAGGGGATGTTTTGTGTAATTTCTTTCAACAGTGGGGTGCCATCTCCCCCACATCTCCCCTGCCTATGCTACCACTAATCCCAGACTCTGCCCATGCTGCAAAAGCTGCCATTCCCTGTGACTAAAACAAAGCTGTGTTCATCACGCCGGCTCAAGCAGTCCCATCTCAATCCCACACACTCAGATCCCATGGCACATATAAAAATAGATGCAGGGTTATCATTTATAGTCTAAATAAAAATGGTTTTCTAAACATGGGCTATTGTTGTTTACTTACACTATTTGTTAAATTAATATAAATGAGGTTTGTGCTCCAAAATTTTGATTCGGCATTGTGATCCTCCTCCTTTAATTTACTACGTAGTCTAATCAGCGTTCAACCGCATGCATAAAGTTTTCCAGATCGCATCGCCAGAAGTAGACTAATGATTATGAATGCTGACTCTGGCCATTTTAATAATTTCATTGATAAATTAGTGATTTATTGGTTACCGCTGTGGTGATGGTAATCATGCCATCTTGTCATCTCCAGTGGATGCGCCTATAATTCACTTTTCATACGAATTACATAATCTAAAAAATTTTTCTATTAGTTCATATAAAAGCAGACATTTTGCTTTCTATAAGTATATATTTTTCACATCTGTAAGGCAAGTATACACGGACTTTCGGTTTATTTTTTGACATGCTCACGTTCACTGAAACCAATACGAATTCCTTTCATTATTTAAAAAAAAAATTGTCATTGTGAGTTCACTTAAATAAAATTAGAGACTTATAAAGGTTATGTAGTTATATAGTTTTATTACATAGTTTTTGCACATCAATCTGCCTATAAATGTAGCACACCCACTTTTTCCAGACTAAAGTCTGTTTTCTCCTTCGTGTAACACATGATAAAATCTAAAGGCTCACTGTGTTAACTATTGCTTTGCTTAAATTTGGTGCAAATAAGAAATGCCAACATTTAATTTAGCTAAGGCTGTGGATTACTGGGTTACTGATCAGAAGGTCAGGGGTTCAAGCCAGGGGTTCATTTGCCACTGTTGAGCCCTTGAGAAAGGCACTATTGACACCAGGGGAGCTGATCCTGCGCTCTGACCCCAGTGGGATATGCAACTGGGATATGCAAAAAAAAAGTTATTTTACTGTTCTGTAAGGTACCTGTGACAAACAATTGAATAATTAATTCAATAATGAAAATGAAAGAACCTGATCTATAAGACAGAAATGCAGGAGTGCAGAATTTAAATGGAAAAAAGATAAGTTACAGATGTCCTTTGAGTTCTTCAGGATACCAGGTAACTGTCAAAACAGAGAGAACCACCAGACCAAGTGTTCTATTTAAGACATTAAACACTGTTATTAACACTAGAGACACTACCTGCCATGATATTACTGCAAATAAGTGTACGGATTTTCTAACATTCTTTATAAATAAATCAATGACATTAGAGCCCTTATAACACATCCTTCTCCTCATCTACCTATCAGTTTCTCCAGCGTGGTTAACCGTCCTAAATCAGTTTAACTTTGATTATATCATGCAGATGTGATTAATATTCATTTGAAACCGAATTATTGCCCCTTAGACATTGTTCCAGTCAACCTTATTAAAGTGACCTTGATGCTGCACAAGGAGGCGGACGCAGATGCAGGGTGAATTTAACAATAAGTTTATTTTAAAGCAGCAGCGAAGACAAGTGTCCAAAACAAAAACAAATCTATAATGATGACTCCCCAAGCTGGGTCTGCAGGCAGGAAAGCAAAGAACAAAACAAACACAAAGAAAATCAACAAATCAAACAATAAATGAACTGAAGAAGGCTGAGAATCTCTCAGCCTTGACTTTGACCTTGATGATGGTCTTCCCAAATGAAAGTAGCCCGGCCCTGCAGACACTGCTCAGTCCTGGGGGAGAAAAGGAACAAACACGTTGCAATCTCACACATAACACAAAGGGCTACGTGTTCGACTGGAATAAATAGAGAGACACACTGGGGGGAGACAAAGCGCCGGCTCAGTAATCCGGCAAACCAGATCTTATTCCCCAGGACTGTGGTGGCACAGGCGTGACAGTTTAGCCTCTCATATAAAAGCCCAATCTTGACCCCACAGATCTGTCAAATTTCAATTTTCGTTTTTTTGACCAGAAATAAAATAATAGGTTACATTTTCAATAAACAGACCCCCAACACGTCTACATGCACAAATCTTGGCTATAGTTCCAGTAATGAAAATATTACAATACAGCTAAGGACATATTATGAACAGAATGAGCAGCTCACCATCATATCTTCTAGTCCGAGTTGTTTGTTCATTTTGAATCTATTGCACTTCATAGTGTCTATGGGAGTCACGTGATAAAACAACGACTGACTCGGACTTGAAAGATTCCTTGAGAACTGTTCAATTCTGTTTCCTCTACATAACCCATGGAGGTTTTACGATGCTTTGCGCATGCGCGGCCAGTAGAAAATGAACGAATCAGTCTCCGAGACTACTCGTTCTTCTGAGTCAAGTTAAAGATTTGTTCAAAAAGAGCGAATCATTCATGAACGACCCATCACTAGTACCCAGAAAACCCCGGTAAGGAAATCAAAATCATGCCGCGACAAAGACAATAAACAGTAACACAGCATGTGTGTTATGTGTGTATCATTTACAATAAGTATGATGTATAAATGATTTATAAGCGTGCATGCGTGCATGTGTGTGTGTGTGTGTGTATATGTATATATATGCAGCCGTATGTTCGTAGCGCAGCTGTGTGCACCCATCCTAGCTTCTTGCCTACAATGAGTTGTGTATGCGTGCTGCTGCTGACCGTGGCGAGCTCCTCGTCACACTGTCATACTGTTAATGGCTGTGTATGTGGTAAATAAAAAATTAACTTTGAATTTAAATTGCTCTGCCAGGACTGGGAAGAAATGCAGTTACCATATTATGAAGTTAACTATCAGGTTTTAACAGTGGAATTTTAATAAATAGTGTTGTGTTTTGTACATTTGTAGTGTGATGTTAGTCCTGTACATCAGTGTACTACTGTGTAGACATACAGGAAGAGTAACAACACATTTGTTTTATTTTATTCCTCATTTACTCCTGAACTTTACTGAAATAATTTTTTTTCATTTAAACTGAACATTACTAACAGACAGAGTTACTAGGTTTTAGAAATAGAAATAAAGTACACTTTAAATCATTTTCAAATAACTGTTTTATTCCAATCCATGCTTATACTGTATATAACTACAAAACAGAAATAATGTTTAAAAAGAAACAGAAGTAGTTGTCCAGAGTTTATTTTACTTCTCCCGGTGCATTACTGCAACCAGGTTAAATTCAGTGAAGTGATAATGATGCATTTATTTTTTTGAAAACACTCCAGCACAAATTTTCTCACACAAAAATAAATGATAATCACACAGCTGGCAAAAAAAAGTAAAGCAGAATATAAAATATGTATCTTGAGGCAGCTCTCAACAATAAACACCAAAATGTGAATCAATAATATTATATGCAGTAATCTGAGGTTTTAATGTTAGGATTAAGTCATTTGAATAACTGACATAATTACACATACTTAACATATTGATAGTTTTAATTTGCTGTTATTTTATTTTGTATTCCTTCATATCTTTTTGTATGTCTATATACAATATGTGTGTATTTTTTAAGCTATTTAATTTGTTAATTTTTCCTCAGTACTTTGCATTAGCAATATTTGCAGGCTTAAGATAAACAAGCCAAGTCTAAACAAACAAGCTGTTTCTAAGATACTGTGATATTAAAAGCAAATTTAAGCAACACATAAAATCATCCAATAGCCTTAAAAAAAACAGTACTGCAACCAATCCTTATACAGAGACTTTTCTCATTACCAAATTACTTCATTCTCATGTCTGCCTTCATCAGTTTGACCTGTTAAAGAAAATTATGGAATTGCATGTTTATTGCATGTTTAATCAAGATGTTCATACTATAAAATCATCATCTTAAATGCACTGGACAAAAAGAAGATGAACTGTAAAAAAAAAAAAAAAAAAAAAGTCTGATCCATAGTGACCATAGCTAGACATCACAGCACAGCACACCAGGTCTCATGCCAAACTGGGCACGTTGTATTGTAATGTTATGAATGATTTGGGAGATTTTTTTTTTTTTTTTGATTAGAAATTTGAGAAATAATTATGAAGGAGAGTCTATATTCGCAGAAAGGTTATATTGATTTGAGTGGATTTTATATGTAGAGTGTGGAATCATTATGTGCGAGAGTTTGAGTTAGGGGAAGTTTATATTTACAATATGGATGAGCAGGCACTTGGACATAAACAAAATAATGAGAAACATCCTGGAGGAGTTCTTACCTCGAGCTCTGCGAAATTTGACCAGCAGAATGATGGTCACCAGCAGATATGGTAAGGTTGTCATTACACTACTCATCAGCATGGGCACTGAGAATGGAGCTTCTATACATAATCGACATGATAAATAAAATCAATTAATAGTTATAATAACACCATATTAATGGTAGACTCTTTGTAAGATTTAGCTCAATCTGCACAAAAAAAAAAAAAAAAAAAAAAAAAAATTAACATAGATTTACATATACATTTAAATAAACAATTGAATGATTTCCCACCTCTGACTGAGACCCAGCTTTTCAGTGACTCTCCTCTCTCTGGGTGTTTACAGTGGTAGAAACCTTCATCTGACTTTGAAACAATATTGATAATCATTTCTCCTGTAGTCTCATTCTGGAAAACTGATCCATCTTTGTAAAAATCAGCTTGCGAATTTGAAAACTTTGTGTTGCGATATAAACAGCGTAGAGTCAGAGGATGTCCCTCAGTCAAAGGATGGGCAGGACTCTCCAGGATCACATCACCAGCTAGAACACAAAGACACTACAGTTTGATTTCATACTGAAACTCATTAGTGTATGTTACGTTCCAGAACATATTTGGGTGGTTGTTTTGGTTGTCTGTTGCCCTTTTTCTTTTATTTCAGGGTTCTAAGTGGTTCCATCCATCATTGCTGATATGCAACAGACTTATGTAGAGTTTGCTCGAGAGACAAGCCTGTTATTTGATAAATGGTGTACTGCCACTAAGACAGTGGTTTTTGTGAGTTACGTGAACTTATTCTACTGGAGGAATTCAAGAATTGCTTGCCTGAGCGTATTGTACTACATCTGAATAAACAAAAAGTAAATTCTGTGTCCCATGCTTATGAGTTCATGCTTACTCATAAACCTGTGTTCTCTTTAGTTCGCTCTGGAACATTTACAGCGTCTCATCCCAAAACAGTGGTGTCTGTGAATGCGGCTGCTCATCCCTCTCCTCCCCGTACTCTGGCTAAAACAGAGCAGGGAAAGGAGATGAGAGAATGTTACTATTGTCATAAAGTTGGCCACTTGATTGCAGACTGTCGTGCTCTTAAAAGTAAACATGCAGGATCCACAACTGTTGGTCTTATTCAGTCAACAGTCTCAAACAGACCATTATTTCCAGACAAGTCGATAGTTGATGCAAGTTATCGTTTGTTCATTTTTGATGGGTTAGTCTCTACAACTGGCAACCCTACGGATCAGCACCAAATTCAGATACTCCGTGATACGGGCGCCGCCCACTCTGTGTTGATCGCTGATGTGCTTGTTTTGAATGAACAGACTTCGTGTAGTACAAGCATTTTAATGCAGGGGATTGAGATGGGTATTGTTAAAGCTCCTGTACATAAAATTTATTTAAACTGTGAGCTTGTGAATGGTGTCAGTAGCTGTGCTTCCAGACTTGCCAATTAAAAGTGTGTCCCCTCGCAACAGTTTAAATGGTCTTTGGAATGCCAACATGCATTCGAAAGTGTGAAAGCACTGCTGTGCAGCGCTCTAGTACTCGCAACCCCAAATTTTGATCTCCCATTTAAGTTGGAGGTTGATGCTAGTTCTGTGGGGGCTGGGGCAGTCCTATTGCAGGAGGATGCAGATGGAATTGACCACCCGATTTGTTATTTTTCCCGCAAATTTGATAAACACCAATTTAATTACTCCACTATCAAAAAAGAGGCTCTTGCATTACTTATGGCACTCCAAATTTTTGAAGAGTATGTGGGTTCTAGTTCGCTCCCTGTTGTCATTTATACTGATCATAACCCACTTGTTTTCCTATCAAGAATGTATAATCAGAACCAGAGGCTGATGCGCTGGTCTCTGATTGTACAAAATTATAACCTAGATATTCGACATAAGAAAGGGACAGACAACATTGTAGCTGACAACTTGTCTCGATCTGACATGTAACTCTGTTTCTTTTATCTGCTATTTGAAGCAATTGTGTGGGTTATTGTTTTGTTATCTTGATCTTGTTTTGTTTTACAAACATGTTTAAAAATGTTTGTTCTTACGGGAGGGGGTGTTACGTTCCAGAACATATTTGGGTGGTTGTTTTAGTTGTCTGTTGCCCTTTTTCTTTTATTTCAGGGTTCTAAGTGGTTCCATCCATCGTTGCTGCTTCTGATTGGTTGGCTTAAGTTTCATTATATCAACCAACCCCGTCATTCCCCTCTTCTGATTGGCTGCTGCACATCTCATTACCTCAACCAATCCCGTCATTCCACTCTTCTGATTGGCTGCTGAACATCTTGGTACTTCAACCAATCTTCATCCACCAGCTGGCTTTTAAGAAACTGTTTCAGGACTTGGAGGCTCACTTTGTTTGGGCCACACTTTGTTTGAGAGACTGGTTCAGGGAAGTAAGCCACGTGGCATACATTTCAACATCTAGGTAACTTACTGTCTAGAGATACTCTAGGAAAGAGGGTGCGTGCCAACCTATGTATCCCTTTTAAGTTAGGTAGTGTAGCCAGCTAGGGTGTTTTGTTTATCTTATTTATTTTTAGAGGATATTAGATGGGAGGGAAAATTGTGTTTAGTTAGCCTGGGTTTTGGGTTTATTTTCAGCCGTACCCATTGCCAGTCTTTCTATTAGTGCCAATTCTTTTCATTTCAAAACATTTCACTTGGTACTACTTCTTTTGTTCTTCATGTAAATAAACATCATTTGTTGTCAAAGTATTTGGTTTGTCATCACTTTGGTTCCTACCCGTGCTGGGAATTCAACTTGCCACTGTCTCACAAATTTAAATGTGCGACCCGTATACCCCTAGACCACCAAGAGTCGTAACAATGTAATTGTGTTTTGTAGTGTTAAATTTAATTAAAACTCTTTAGAGTTGTGTAAAATGACAATACAGCTCTACTATAGTGGATTCAGCTCATGAGAGAAACTAATGCTATTAGGTAGTAACAATTACAAAACATTTAGAACTTTCAAAGCAGTACTGACATGAACGAATTAAGTGTCCCATGTTGAACCAGAGTTCTGAATATTCTGTAATATAACATTTAACTTTTGTTTTTTTGTTTGTTTTTAAACCATAAAACACACTAGATGTAGACTCACTCTGCACTGTGATGTTGACAGGATTACTATTTTCTCCAGATTCAGACACACACCAGTAAACTCCAGTGTAGGATGTGGAGAGGGAGCTGATATTACATGTAGATCCTGTGATCCCCAAGATGAACAATCTGACACTCCAGCACTGTGTGTGTGTCGTCTCACTGTCCATCCAGTAGAGTTACTCTGGTCCTCACAGCTCAGTGAGAGAGAGTCACCAGTAAAGTGTTGAGTTCTGCTGGGATTGATGATCAGAGAGACTAGAGGAGATTCACCTTAAACAGAGGACATTATACATTTTTAGACCTGAACTATAAACATCTTAAACATGGACAATTATATTTTTCATGTATTATTATGATTGTATTTTCATAGTGTTACTTGTACTGTCCACATTTACACCCATATAATAAAACATTGCTCTTTAAATTTAAATAATTAAAAACAACAGTCCTTAAAATTATTTGGTTAGCAGGTAAATATAAAGACTTTTAAATCAAACATTAGCCCAGCTACGATTCTGCATAATTCAAATGAATGATGTTTACACTTTTAGGTTTTCTGTACGTATCTATATTTAAAACTCCAACACAACAGTATTGTTTAATTTTCTCACCAGTAATCAATAGTGGCTGTTGATTGCTGTAATCAGTGGTAAATGGTTTTTCTCCTCTTTCTGCTCTGCACCTATAAACTCCTATGTGTTTAACAGCAGCAGGACTGAGCGTGTACAAGCCTCCAGATCCCCTGCTGCTGTCTGAGAGAAGTACAGCATTATATCTGATAGAGCGGTAATCGTATCTGTATGGAACATATGTATACCAGCTGAATGTCCAGACTTTCGAGGAGTCTGTAACTGCACAGCTTAGAGTCACTGAGTTTCCTTCAGTCAGCCAGTTATGTGGAGATACACTCAGTACTGTTCTTGGTGTCCCTAGGAAATACAAAATTTGACTTAAATTTCTACATTCAATTGTGAACACACAAAATACTTAATATGTATATGTGAATAGGTGAAACATTTCTAATAATTTATATGTAAAAATGGTGACATTTTTCAGGTTTAAAGTGTTTGTGTCACAGTCAAATTTGTCAGTGACAATGCATTCAAGATTTCAAGAAATCTAGATGTTGCCACAGACTCACCTGATACAGTTAGTGTAACAACATCACTCATTGCTGAGCTTTGGGAGTCACGTCTCTGTCCTCTGCAGGTGTATTTACCTCTATCAGAGTATGAAACAGACCTGATACTGAACTCCTGCATTGTGCTGTCTGTATAGAATCTGACTTCTCCTTCTGAATAGAGTCTGTTTTTATTCTTATACCACATGTATGTCCACTCAGTGTCTCCTTCTTCCACTCTCCCACATCTGAGAGTAACATTTTCTCCACTGTACACATGTTTGTCAGGTTTTATGGAGAGCATAGCTTTAATACCCCCTACAAAAAGGAATAAACAATTAACAATAAGAGATCACCTCTTGGAAGGCTAAAATCAGGTTTTTAGGTTTTAAGAATCATCAAATTAGGGCTGCATCAAGTAAAGGAAACAACTAAAGAGGTTTGGCTAGTAATTATTGGAACTAGGTTAAGAACCTTTTTCATAGAACCTGGAAGAATAGTGCTGAAAGAAAACAAAATCATGAATGGAGATCACGCAAACAAGTTCCATGGTAAAAAAAAAAAAAAAAAAAAACAGTAAAAACATAACTACATTTAATAGCGAAAGTAAAAGCGTGGCTAATCAGAAAAGAGATTCAATTTGCTAGAGAGCAGAAATATTAGATTTTGAATAAAAAAGTAATGTGACAGATTGACTCAATTCCTTTGTGATGGGCGCACCAGGGTGAAAAGGGCAGCACATGAAGCGATGCACCCATGATGCATAGTGTCCAATGTACAAGCCTCTGGAGACAGTGTAATGATCTGGGGTTGCTTCAGTTGCTCATGTCTAGACTCAGCAACATTATGTGGAAATAAAATGAAGTCAGCTGATAGCCTGAATATACTGAAATACAAGGTTATCACATCTATGGAGTTTCTATTTCCTGATAGCATGGCCATATTGCAGGATTCAGGTTATAAGAGTGTTTCTGGAAGCATGAGGAATAATTTTCACACATGTACTGGCCACCACATTGTGTGCTGTAATCCAAGTTAAACTACAGGTGTATTTTCTACAATTTACAACAATATATATATTGTTCTAAATTATATATATATATATATTTTTTTTTTCTCCAGAAATATGACATAACAAATAAAAGCATCTCAGATTGGATCAGTTACGAAGCCTTTATAGAGCATAAATAGCAGATTCATTTCAATATCAACTGTTAAAAGGAGAGTATTGCTTTTTTTTGGATGCCTCCAGCATTGGTTTGTAGAAATGTAGAAATGTATAAAGAAATAAAATCATCGATGGAATTAGAAGGCATGTCCAAACCTTAAATTGATACTGTGCAGTGTTGTGAAAAAGTATTTAGTTTTTTCAGATTTATTTTTTATATATTTTTGCATATTTTCCACACTTTTTTTTTTATCGAGATCATCAACATATTTTAATACTAAACAAGGATAGCAAAAGTAAATACAAAAAGTTTGTAAATTATGATTTCATTCATTAAGTTTTGGACTGCTCCTTTAATGCATGAAATTTAAAAACTGTATTTTGTATTTACTCAGGTTATCTTTTTTTATATATAAAAATTTGTTGGATGATCTCAAATATGCAAAAAAATAAAAATACTTTTTTATGGCATTG
Source organism: Clarias macrocephalus (assembly GCA_011419295.1). Classification (NCBI taxonomy): domain Eukaryota; kingdom Metazoa; phylum Chordata; class Actinopteri; order Siluriformes; family Clariidae; genus Clarias; species Clarias macrocephalus. Next base: position 46,319 of record JAAGKR010004791.1, on the reverse strand, counting down.
CATACTATATATGAACATGCACACGGATGAGCACTGGTCTTGGAGAAAAAAAAATGTTAAGGGATATCTGGAAAGAGTTTAAAAAACTCCAAACAATTTGGAATTCAACATTTACAGTGAGAAATATTATGCTTTTAATGAAATGTAATTATATCCATATTGATCTAAAGTTGCTTTGTGTCAACTGGTAAAAATCTTTACATAACTAAAATTTATTTTAAATTAATTGAAATGTGTTCAGTGGTGAACTGTATAATAAATTTTATTAAATGTAAACATACATGTTATATTGCTATTTTGAAGTATGTAAAAAATGTTTTCATAAAATAATTGTGTTGCTCATTTTTAAATATATTTTATATCTAAACAAATTGCTTTTGAAGACAAAATATCCAAAAAGCAGCAACCTCACAATGTGTCAGAATTTACCAAAAATATGAGGTATACTGATAGATGAACTGATATTGGGTAAAAGACTGGAAACAACTGATCAAAAATTAGTTTCCTCCTTTGTTAAAATATTATATCTGTTAAAATAACATGAATGAAATGATAAACAAATAAAGAAATGAACTAACTACATGGTAAATTACAAACAATGTTCTCAGCTCTAATTAAACTTAAACATGTGCACAAAAACAAACAAATAAATATAAATACATTCATCCATATAAATCACCTTGAGTGTCTGGAACTGGTAGACTTGAATTCAGCACTAAAACAGCAACAGAACAGAAACATAAAATATGGTGTAAATATGAAAAATATTTTTCATGTGATTAAAAGCAAGACATAGTAGACCTGCTGCAATCTTTGTTTTAAGGAATACAATTTACTGGGTTGTATCATTATCAAATAAACAACAAAGGTAAATGTAAAGCATATATGGGAGCATATCACGTGAGAGGTACAAAATAATTTCAATTCATTACATGAACCATGCAACCCTTTTAATGTCAATATCCTGATGCAGAGAATATGGGGTACTGAATAGTCCCTCCAAAATTGTCAAAAGTGTAAATTAACCTACTGTAACATTAAAAAAGCTGCAGGTGTAACTGGGAAGTTCTAACCACTGCCTTCATGTGACAAAGGAAGAACTTGTACATGTATATTTGCACAGGTCCCCATCTATTTGATAAATTTGTCCTTTAGATAAAAGTCATATATGAACAAGTCAAGCTAACTTCATTTGTATCCATACAGGTCTCTGAACTCGCTCTTTCAATGATATCTTTACATTTTTTTACATTGCAGGACCCGAAACCAGTCTCTGTTTCTCGCAAATTTCTATCTATATGTCTGTCCAGCCAATTTTGTCACAGCATCACATACAATTGAGTTGAGTAAAAAAATAAACTGAACATTTTTCCTGATATTAGTTAATATTTCGTATATTTTCTGCCATACAAAAGGACAGACATACATGTACGTGGGCTTCAACCTGAAATAATAATATTACTGATTACATTAAAACTGAGCAGCTTATTTTTAGCTTTAACCTTCTACAAACAATTTCTTCAAACTCTTTTCCCATCACAGACTGGTACTAACATTAGTTTAAAATAAAATGACAAAGGTTTAAATATATTAAACATTAATTTCTAATTGAAAATAATTATTTATTGTAAATTATCCAAAATGCGCACATAAATGTTTATGGCCCTTCAAAGGTTGATCTTTAGTGAGCTGGCAAATGTATTACAGTACCATTAGGATTCCTTCTTTTCAGTCATCTATTATGATATTATAAAAATAAGATTATTTAAACATGTTGAGTTTAATATAAACATGATTAAAGTTTCAGAAACAGTATAAAGTTAAATTAACTTAAGTTAACAAATTTAAGTAAACTAAATTCTGGGCTTATGCAAACAGGGCATTGTGTGAGTGTACATGCAGAACCATTCATTCATTCATTCATTCATTCATTCATTTACTGTATTTATTCCTCATCTATACCATTTTATCCTGTATTCAGAGTTGCAGGGGCCTGGCCTATCCCAGGAGACTTAGGGTATGAGGCGGGGTACACCCTGGACATGGCGCCAATCCATCACAGTGAAACAAGTAGCTCACTGCTTAGACAGGACAAGGTCTAATTCATCAGCACAGCCAGAGGCACTACAGCATTTAAGTAGATTTGCTCACACCTAAGTGAGTACTTCCCGTTGCCAAGCTCATACTTTGTGAGCCAGGAGGGAGTCTCAAAACATGCCAGAATCAGGTAGGTATGTTTCCCCCATCACTAGTAAGGTTCTTGCTTGGGGTACATCAGTATGTTCCTCGGATATGTCTATATGAAATGTACACACTTTCTCAGGAAACAGAGGATCATCTAATGTGTCCCAAAGTGCAGCTAAGTGCACTGAGTTTTTGCATCTTGACAGCCATGTCACGTCATGGCCAGGACTCATTGCAGAACCAGAGCACATAGGTCATCCTCAGAACAAGAAGCTGCCACCCCATCCTCAATATTGTGAGTTACACCTACACTGTATCTCATTCTAATTTTACAATGCCTGTACAAATCATCCACTTTGTTGAAACTTTGATGTATTAGTGTAAATTGACTTCCATCATTGCTGGAAGCTTCACCTGGAAGCAGCACTAAAAATGTTATAGTTGCTGGGAAACAATTATCCAGCAGAATATTACTCAACAGTAGGTACAGAGAGAGGCTGTCACTACACTACTGATAACTAATGAGCACTGATAATGGAGCTTCTGTACCTGATGGACCTGACACAGAATAATATAACAGTTATGATAACTACTATATGTTTTATATAAATATATTGTATTCAACACATTAAATCACAATACATAATTTTAAAAATAATTTCTTACCCATGACTGAGACCCAGCTTTTCTGAGACTCTCCTCTCTCTGGGTGTTTACAGTGGTAGAAACCTTCATCTGACTTTGAGACATTATGGATGATCATCTCTCCTGCAGTCGGGGACTGGAAAACTGATCCATCTTTATAGAAATCAGCTTGGAGGCTTGAAGGATTTGTGTTGCGATATAAACAGCGTAGAGTCAGAGGACGTCCCTCAGTCACAGGATGGACAGGACTCTCCAGGATCACATCACCATCTACAACACATAATATCACAACTAAAGCCAAAAGGATTACACAAAGACTTACATAAATACAGTAATATTAAGAAAAACAAATAATTTATTACTGTATATAGACAATGGCAATGATTTTAAACGAATATTTATTGTCTCACTCATGTAATAGATTGTGTGCTCTGACACCTTTCTATGAAAACCAGGATTAACATTTTCAGCTCTTATATCTGATCAGATAAACAAGCCATCCATCTCTCTCTGTGTGCATCAATGAGTCTTGGCTGCAAGTTGACTCATTTCACCATTTTCAATTCATTTTATGACCAGCTGCAGTTTTGCCAAATTGTGATGGCTAGAGCAATTCCAAAATTAACTGGGTCAGCGCAATTTCAAAATTCTAATTGAGACTCCAAATGTATACTAACAAAGACAATAATATCTCAAACAATTGACTTGGTTACTAGTGATGTCAGCAGCTGTAGAAGAAAAATGTCAGATCACACACTGCATTACTTTTTTTTTTTTTTTTTTTTGCAAAAAGGGGGGACCTACTCAATATTAATAATGTGGTCATGATATTATGGCTGATCTGTGTATGTGTAACTGTATATTTATTGTGCTAAATACAAAAGTAATACAAGTAATGCCATCTTAGTTATGAATAAGGCAAATAGAGCTGCTGACATTATTAGTAATGTCCTCTCTTTGTCAAGATACAGTATATTTGTAATTGTAATTAAAATTGAAAAAAGGAATAGGCATCCTTAAATTAAATTAAATTAAATTAAATTAAATAAAGGCAGCACGGTGGTGTAGTGGTTAACACTGACGCCTTGCACCTCCAGGGTCCAGGTTTGATTCCCGGCCAGGGTCGATTCCCTTCTCTGTGTGCATGGAGTTTGCGTGTTCTCCCCGTGCTTGGTGGGTTTCCTCCGGGTACTCCGGTTTCCTCCCACAGTCCAAAGACCTTCAGATTGGGCTAATTAGCATTCCCAAATTGCCTGTAGTGTGTGAATGTGTGTCAGTGTCTGTATGTATGTGTGCCCTGCGATGAATTAGAACCCTGTCCATTGTGTACCCTGCCTTGTGCCTTAAGTCTCCTGCTTGCTTTACTTTATCAAGTATCATTTACTGTTCACAATATGTTCTAACAAAAACAGGACAATATGTAATGTGGAAGCTGTGGAAACACTGTTATAAGTATTAAATTTGACAGATAACATTACAACCCTCACTAATAATTAAAAAAAAAAAGTCACACATTCACTACTTCCATCAACAGGAAACTCAATTTCCATGACCTCCATGCAGCTTACAACCAAGGAGGGCATGGACTACAACTCCCAACAACACTGTTAAGTTACCAACACTGGTAAGAAGCCCAGTGGGGGTTATTCTTACCAAGAGCATTCATTGTTGTTTACATCTGTGTTTCCTCTGTCACAGCTTTAAGCTTTAGAACAGTTGTATAACTGCATGTCTGTTAATTTCTTCGGAGGGACTGCACTGTTTTGGAGCTTACTGAGTGAGATGCTCAGAGTTTTACTGCATGAAACCAATATGTACTTAATTATGCGGAGACTGCACTCCAACTCTGAACATCACTTTTTTAATTAAACAGTGAAACACATTAGTGTGTTTGTGTTTTAGATATATAGCATGGTAAAATAAAAAGCATACGCAAAAAAATACACAGAAAACAGTTATCTACAATAAGTGCAGTGATTATACGTCGATGGTTTCTATGAAGGAACATTTGTATACCATGGTTATGATATTGTGGTTTGAGATTATAAACATGTTACATGGACAGTTTTCCAACACAGAGCAGTTCCCATACCAGACAGTAATGCAGCTATGATAGAAGTTTAACAGGTTGTTCAACAGATAGGTGGTTCTTTATCAGAGTCCACAGCAAGAAGAGCTACTGGTGAGCCTTCTTGACCAGGCTGTAGCTGTTGATTATCCATGAAAGATCCTCGAAGATGTTAATCTCCAGGAATTTGAAGCTAGGACATGGTGCACCACCTCTCTATTGACATGAATGGGTGTGTGTATCATCTTTCTTCTTTCTGAAGTCTACTATGTGCTCCTTGGTTTTCTTGGTGTTAAGCAGAAGGTTATAAGTTGTAAGCTGACTCATTGTTGTCTTTGATGAGTCCAATCACTTTAGTGTCATCTGCAAACTTGCTAATGGTGTTATAACCATGTACAGGCTTGCATTTGTAGGTGAAGAAAGCATAGAGAAAGGGACTCAGCACACAGCCTTATGGTACTCTGGTGCCAAGGATGAGGGTGAATGAGCAGTAGTGGTCTATCCAAACATGCTGGAGCCAGCTAGTTAGAAAGTCCAGGAGCCAGTTGCACAGTGATGTGTTAATGGCCAGGGCTCAAAGTTTGGTGATTAATTTGAAAGGGATGACAGTGTTGAACACTGAACTAAAATCAACGAAAAGTATTCGGAGTGCAGCACTGTGGAAACTGTGTCCTCCATGCTCCTGTTCTAACTATAGGCAAATTACTGGGGGTCCAGGGTGGAAGAAAGACAGGTTTTGATGTGTGCCAGGAGTGCTCAAAGCACTTTGTCATGAAGAGGGTGAGCGCTAGTCATTAAAGCACGTTGCAGTGGAGTGTTTTGGTACTCGCACAATGGAGCTGGTCTTAAGGCAGGTGGGCACAATAGCTTGGGCTAGAGACAGGTTGAGTAAGTTTGTTAGGAAAGCCCCTGCTGGAGTGATAACAGATTCTGTACACAAAGCTTTGCTTATATAAATGCACAGCCCCCACCTCTGGTCTTATTGGAGTCATCTGTCATCCTGTCAAACGTAGTGTTCAGCTAGCTTAATAGCACTGCCTAGAACGTCGATATTCAGCCAAGTTTCCTATCCTGATGCTGGAGTTCATAATCCTCTTTTTACTGGAGATGTGTAGTCGTACCTCATCTATTTTTTTGATCAGTGACCCAACATTAGTGAGAAAAATTCTGGGTAAAGAGACCCAATGAGGCATTAGATTTAGCTTAGCCCTTAGACAGTTGTGCTTCCCCCACGTTTGTTTATGGCCTTGACACCACCAGTTTAAATACTGCCCAGCCTCTGGTATTCTGGAGATCTCTAGGATAAGTCAGAGATCGGCCATAGTAACAGAATTTCATCGTCCATATCTAATAGTTAGTCCAACAGGCAAGCTGCTGAAGGATGTTAAAGCAAGGTTGTTCTGAGTGAACTAACTGGCAAGGAATAGAAGTATAACTGCTAAAATGCAAAAGATGATGAAATCCTAAGCATCACATTGTGCACACTCCACCATATTGGATTCTGTTTCTGTCTTTAGGTAACATTTAAATTACAAAACATTCAGAAATTAATTTTTTTATTGAAATTAACCAGTTAAGATTCACTTGTTAAACAGTGGTCCAAGTTGAAAACCCTGAGTCTTCAATAATGTTATAAAACATTTACCTTTTCCTTAAACAATAAACACACTACATGAAGACTCACCCTGCACTGTGATGTTGACAGGGTTACTCTTTTCTCCAGATTCAGACTCACACCAGTAAACTCCAGAGTAAGATGTGTAGAGGTTGTTGAATTTACATGTAGATCCTGTAACTGATCCAGATTGCGAACATTCTGACACTCCTCCACTGTGTGTGTATCGTCTCACTATCCATCCAGTAGAGTGACTCTGATCCTCACAGCTCAGTGAGAGAGAGTGTTTAGTAAAGTGTTGTGTTCTGTTGGGATTGATGATCAAGGAGACTGAAGGAGATTCACCTTAAACACAGGTATTATTATGATTAGTATGCCTATTTATGTAATAAATACATTTAACCTCACTTAACAATGCTATTTGAATGAAAATTCTATTTGAAGTTCTATATGAATGAAAATAATTATCTTCCAGTGCTTAGGGCTGTTTAATTGCCCTAAACATTCTTCAATCAAGAGGGTAAATATAAAGATTTTTAAACCAAACAGGTGTTATTCTCCATATTTGAAATTAAATTAAAGCATGTATTTTATTTGCACTTTGCTGTAGTGGTTAGCATTGTTGCATGAAGAGTTGAATGATTTGAATGATTAAGTCCTGCCTTGCATCAGTGTATGTGTACTTTGCCTGATTTGTGCATTCTTGATGGGTTTCTTCTGGCTACTCCAGTTTCCTCCCATAGTCCAAAGGCATGCAGAGTAGGTCAATTGGTGTTTTCAAATTACCTGCACTGTGTGAGCATGGTTGCTATGCAATGGATTGGCATCCCGTCTCGCCTAGTGCCCTGGGTACCATGGGACATGCTCCAGGCCTCCCATGACCCCACACAGGATAAGCGGTTTAGAAAGGAAGTGATTGGTGTGTATTTTTTAACTTGATTTATGCCTCTATATTTATCAGTCCAGTTTACCAGTGTTGTTTCTCTCACCAGTGAGCCATAGTGGTTCTTGATTGCTGTCTTCTATATAAAGGGTTCGGTCTTCCATTTCTACTTTGCACCTGTAAACTCCTGTGTGCTCGGTTGCAGCAAGGTGGAGAGTGTAGGACCCTCCAGATCCTCTGCTGCTGTCTGAGAGTTGTACCCATTCATATCTGATATCATGATTACTGTTTCTGTATGGTGCTGTTGTGTACCAGGTGTACATCCAATTAGTAGAGGAGTCTGTAACCTTACACCGTAGAGTCACCGAGTCTCCTTCAGTCAGCCAGCTCTGTGGAGATACACTCAGTACTGGCTTTGGTTTCCCTCCTACACAGGAAATGCATTATTTTTCTTCAACATGTACATTTTCTTCATGAGCAACAGTTTTGTCATGTCTAAAATATATTTTAAAAAGTAAGGTACAGTAACATGTTCTAAATAGGGAACTCATTAGTTGAGAAAATAGGAGTGTGTTTTTTTTTCATTTTGTTACATAAACTTTTTTTTTTTTTTTTTGCTAAGTACAAAGAAAAAATGCAAAATAAAGATGCATCCTTTGTATCTACTAGTCTTTATTTTACATTTGAAAGTGACTACCTCCCTGAGGAACAGACTCAACTGTTTTACAGCAACAGCTGTGATAAAAGAAATGAAACATACTGATCATCCTCTCACTATAATCCTGACTGAATCCCTGAGTTATTTAATTCCTAAATAATACTTCACAATTTATTTAGTTCTTACATTTATGTTATAAGACGCAAGACAAGATAAGATTTATTGGCTTCTGTTTTAATTACTCACATTGGCTCACCAAAATTATACTATAAATGTATAGTTAAATAACAACATATTTCCACAAACCCACCTGACACAATGAGTGTCACAGCATCACTGATCGCTGAGGTCTGAGAGTCACGTCTCTGTCCTCTGCAGGTGTATTTACCTCTGTCAGTGTATGACACAGACTTGATACTGAACTCCTGCATTGTGCTGTCTGTATAGACTCTGACTTCTCCTTCTGTGTAGAGTTGGTTACGATTCTTATACCAGCTGTATGTCCACTCAGTATCTTCTTCTCCATTCATGTCACATCTGAGAGTAACTTTCTCTCCACTGTAGACGTATTTATCAGGTTTTATGGACACCACTGCTTTAGGACCGCCTACAAACATACATTATTAACACACTACACATAGACAAGTATCTTGATACTTCAAATAAAGAAAACTACAGCCGGAGGCAGAGCTTGTCACTACCTTTGTGTATAGTATAGTATAGTATAGTATTTCTAGGCTTAATAAGTATACACTCTAAAAACTGCTGGGTTAAAAAACAATCCAACCATATCCCAGCTGCTGGGTCAAGCCCAAGTGCTGGGTTGTACCATTTAACCCAGATTTCTGGGTTGTTCATCTGACCCAACCAGTGGGTAAAATTAACACTCTTGCTGGATTAAATTTAAACGTGCTGGGTTATTTTTTTTGACCCAACCAGTGGGTAAAATTAACACTCTTGCTGGATTGACACATTCCATTTGATTTTTTTTACTTTCAAAAAAGACACAAAATGTACACAACTTCACATAATGTAAATAGATAGTCACAGAATAAGAAAATGTAAATAACTTAATTTTTACCAAAATGTAAGACAAAACCATATAATCTTAAACTGACCATTTGTTAAATATAAAATAAATGTACTGTGACATAAACACTCTGTAAAACAAAAACAAGAGGCCCCTGTAAGTCTGATTTGAATTGCAATTTTTTTGCATTTAATACAAAGTTAAATTTTTTTATATAGAAGTTTTCAATACAAATCTTATAATGCCCACATGACACAAACTTTTCCCATCTTAATATTTTGACTATCCGTTATTTAACTATTACTATTTAATTTCCTTCAAAAATGACATTAAAAAGAAAAATTATAAAACTTTTTAAAATATTATTGATTAAATGTTGGCTGAAAAAACTTGGTTGTCAAAAATGTAATGACACAAGATGAGTACTCGTGTCCATCAATCTGATCTACAGTATGCTGGAGAAACTCCCAGGTGAGACGACACTTCTTAACATCAATGACAAAAAAACAGCCTTCACCAAAGAGTCTGTATCAATAGCATTGCTTCCAACAATGGAAAGGGTCTGTCAGGTTCCTCTTGTCTTTTCCCCAAGGAGCAAAACATGGAACAATGCTCCAGTCATGGTCCACCTATGGATTATACAGTATCACTTAGTGTTGTAGTGTTGCAATATAACTAACATTTACGTTGAGCATTTTTGTTAAGTACGTACAGCTACATATGCATTTAATGCATTTTTTTTCTCTTGTCAATACACAAAAATACATAACGTGAACATGAATTTAGTGTATATTTTTTAAATAATTTACGTTACTATTTAACATGTGAGGGATAACAGGATACGGTGCTCCATCTGGATTTAATACAAAACATTCACCCCTTTTCAAATTCTCAACAAACACTAGATGAATATGATATTTAATGGGGAATTTACAACTCATAATAAATATTTTATAAGGATAAAAATATATATATTTTAAGCAATAAAATATGCTTGCTCCTACCACAAGTTACTAAAAAAGTAAAAATTTACATTAACTTACCATAAAATACTGAGTGCTCTGAGCATGATCCAGTCAGAAGTGAAGAATCCAGAAAGTTCTCCAAAGAATAAACCAACTGCTGGGTCAAAATAACACAAGCAGTTTTTTTTTTTTTTTTAACAGACAGAAACAGAAGACATATTAAGACTGTCATTAAACATATCCCAATAGCTTCTTCTTACACCTATTAAATATTATAAAATATGCCAAGAGACTTTCCACACACACAGCTTTAGCGAAGATTACTAGTAATTTACCTAAAATTACATTTAAGATTACATTTAGTAATTTGTGTGTGCTACAAATGCACTTTTATCATGAAATACGCTATAGCCGACTGTTGGCACAGAATATTAAAACATGACCCGCCCCCCTCACCCCCATATCAAAGTGTGACTAAAAAGGCGGAAAAGCGAATAAACATGAAAATGAGCTCCTACCACAACTACAACATTTAAAATTTAGGTAAAAATTTATATAAACTTACCATAAAATACTGCCAGCATTAAGTGGCATGCTCCTTCGCTTCAGAAGTGAAGAATCTAGAAAGTTCCTGATGCTGTGTCTCAATTCCAAAAACGCAAAGAGCGGACTTGACTGGGAAGTGCACACTCGAGGGTTTGAGGACACCGGGTATAGTGCAAATAGAACGCGGCGTACAGGATGCATCACACAGCCACAATATATTATACCATAACTGTATTACATCAAAGAATACCTGTTAGGAATACTCAAAATGAAATAAATCCGCTGTTTTAACCACTTTAGAGACACCACAGCCAGCGGTCGTTTTCAGAAGTTTCTGCCAAGATGAGCCTTTTGCGGCTACATGAGCGGGGAGCACCGCAGGACCGTCTGGAGCTCAAATCTCCGAAATTGTTGGGGCACTTTTTTAAATAGACGCTATCTTTAATAACCGATTGATGTTTTGAGCTGTACACACATACATTCTTGCTTAAAAAACTCTGAAAACTACACTTTGTGACACAATAACATTAATATTTCACACATTTTGCAGGCTGCCGTTTGAAGAAATGAAGAATAAACCAGTTGTTTGGTCAAAATAACCCAACCAGGTGTTCATTTGTAAATGACCCACTACATCTCATTTGACCCAGCATTACCCAACCCAACAATGTGTTTAAAGTCCCCAAAATAACCGAGAATTTTGACCCAGCATGAACAACCCAACTGTCATGCACACTCACTCCGCGACCGGCACGAGGACCCATAAGTAAGACGGTCGCGCTTTTCAGGAAAGCATAAAAGGAAACAAGATGGCGCGTCACATCACTCAGTCATTGAGTTCAACTTATGCCTTCGCTGATGTGTTACTGATTCTCACTCAAGTCGGTTTGCTTCCTCGATTAAGTGTGTGTTGGTAGAACCTGGGTTTATTTGTGTAAATCCTTGCTCTTCATGTAAGAGAGTTCTGAGATTAAACGTGTGGTTATCCTGCCTGTTCGCGCTACTTCCACGTTTGGGTCTACCGTCCACGCAACACGGGCTACCTGCTAAGGTTTTTGTCTTCTCCCCTCGGTTGCTCGTGACAGAATGACTGAGCCCAAAGCAGTAGACCCAGCGGAGTTTGTCCGTCTCTGCGGTGTGGTTGACCAGCATGCCGAGCTGATCAATAAGCTTTGTGGTGAAGTTGTGTTTCTTTGTAAGGAGCTCCAAGATGTCGCGGTTTTGTGCCGCGAGGTGGCGGAGCTACAGCAGGAGAACGCAACCCTCCGTCAGGGGGCTGTTCAGCCGGCTGTAGCCACGCCCACCGCGGCGGCGGCGGCACCGGCGCCCCCTCCTCCCCCTTTCCTCTTCTGATGTGTTCATAGCCTTACCGGATAAATGGGATGGCACAGATGGGAAGTGCAGTGTGTTTTTAACATCTTTGGATCTTGTGTTTGAGTTCAATCCCACCAGGTACTTCACAGACCGACTGTACGTTGCACTCCTCATCTCGCTGCTGTCCGGGCAGGCAGCTGAGTGGGCCACGACGGTTCTTAGGTCAGATTCAGATACGGCCTACTCATATGGAGAGTTCACCTGCTAATTAAAGCTGACCTTTGAGCATCCTGCTGCTGAGGTGGAGACCGACAGCAAACTGTACCATCTGCGGCAGGGTGGGTCGCCCGTGAGCCGTTACACTGCAGACTTTCGCACCCTCGCCGTGCAGACCACCTGGGGGGGATGCCGCCCTCCGAACGGCTTACTATAAAGGACTGGCGTCTCGCATCAAGGACGAGCTTGAACCAGCTCCCCGAACCCTGCCGCCCATCACGCCCGTCTTCTCACATTCCATGCCCCCATCATCAGCTTTCACCACTACCGTTCGAGCGTCTGCCGGGTCTCCACCTCCCGCCGTGGTTGACATGGGAGCCGGGGAACCCATGCAATTAGGACACGCCTCCTTGAACCCTGCAGAGCGAGAACGACATTTCAGGGAGGGACTCTACGTCTATTGTGGGTCAGCCATCCCATCATCGAGCGATATTCCCCTCACGCCAAACAACCAGGCCCCTCACGCCAAACAACCAGGCCCGGTGAATCAGGGGGGCAGCTCACCGGGTCACCTCCATCTCGCCACCACCACACCCAGCATCTCGCGTATGGTTCAGGTACACCTCCAATTTGGGCACAAACGAGTCCAAAGCTCCGCGTTTGTCGACTCTGGTGCTGCCGGAAACTTTATTGACTCCTCCTACGCCAAAAGATTGTGGGTGGAGACTGACGCATTATCCCAACTCGTTCGAATAACATGGTAGACGGTTGGCCCCTTTCCACCAGCCCTATCACCACCCAAACTCGACCCATCACCCTCACCATTGGTCAACACCAAGAATCAATCCGCTTTCACCTCACCTCCATCTCTTCGCCACCCATCATCCTCGGATATCCATGGCTGCTCCAACATGACCCTCTCATCTCCTGGTCTCAAAACCGGATCCTACAATGGGGGCCGACCTGCCTCGAACTCTGTCTAGGGGCGCCGACTGGGACGTGCTCTAGGGAGTCCGAGGTCCCCGCTGTATATCGGGACCTGGCTGAGGTCTTTTGTATGAGACACGCCACCCACCTTCCTCCTCATTGCCCCTATGACCTGGCGATTGAGATCCAGCCGGGTTCGCTCCACCCCGAGGCCGTCTATACTCTCTCTCTCCCACCAAGACGTGGGCGATGCAGGAGTATGTGTCGTCCGCTCTCCACCAAGGTACCATCCGACCCTCCTCCTCGCCCACCGCCGCGGGATTTTTCTACATGAAGAGTTTGGGCGAATTACGTCCTTGTGTCGATTATCGGGGACTAAACAACATCACCATAAAGAACCGACACCTGCTGCCTTTTACCAACTCAGCCCTGGACGCCCTCTCTGGTGCCACCATTTTCACAAAGTTGGACCTCCGGAGCGTCTATAACTTGGTGCGTATCAGAGAGGGCGATGAGTGGAAGACAGCGTTTATTACCCCTATTGAACATTACAAAAGCCTAGTCACCCCCTTCGGACTCTGTAACGCTCCAGCAGCTTTTCAAAGTTTTATTAATGACGTGCTCCGGGACATATTGGAACGATGGGTATTTGTCTACCTAGATGATATCCTCATCTACTCCCACACCGCCGAAGAGCACATCCAACACGTCAGGGCAGTCCTCAAGAGATGAGGAGACCGAACCATGCAACACGGGCTACCTGCTAAGGTTTTTGTCTTCTCCCCTTGGTCACTCGTGACACCAACAATGTGTTTACAGAAACAACCCAGCATTTTTAGAGTGTACACTTTTCATTTATTTTATTTAAGTAATCTCTGATCATAGTCTCTTTTATTTCCCCTTTGACCACATTACTTTCTTGAAGATGAGTTCAACACCATCCTCCCACGTTTCAATAATGCAATGGACAGTTTGTAACCCAGTTTTAATGGAACTGGATTAGATTAGATTAGAATATTAAGGCAGGTTCAACCAAACAGTCAAACAATTACTTGGCATCAAGTGAAGGTACAATATACCAACATGAAGTTTAATCAGATATTTAATTACATCATGAAATTATGTCATTAAAGTTATTATGATTTTGATTAGCCTACTCTAAATTAAGAAAAAAATATTTTGCTACAATCAAAATGTGATGACAAAGAAAAGAACATTTTTAGCTAGCCCTACACGACCAGAATTTAATAATACTTATTTGCGATAATAACTAATTAAATAATACTAAAGTTTTGCTTATTAGATATCTCAATTAAATGCGTAACCTGTTGCTGAAAGTAACTCAGGATTGTGGTCATGATCAGTATCGGGATCATACACTTATTCTGTTAGATACAGTTTTTCTGTCATTATGGTAAAGTTATGGACAATCACCTATAGCACAGTAGAGTCACATGCATCTTCAGACAAAATAGATTAACTCTGAATCAGCTAACTCTTATTTTTCACTAACCCCCTGGCTGAAATACCAGCCTCTGGCAGGCTAATGTGACCCTAATATAATCAGACATGAGAGAAAAGAATAAAAATAAAAATGAATAACAAGTTAAAGCAGCTTTACTTACTTCACCACTATAAGGACATATTGATATTGATCAAGACATATATTGAAGAATATATTGATTAAAATATAAATTAAATAAAATTAATTGCATGATTGTGTACAAACACAACCTTCTTAGATCTATGCATAATGTATTAAAATATACAGCTCCATGTAATCACCTTGAGTATCTGGCACTGGTAGCAGTGAATGCAGCACTAAAACAAACAAAAAAAAAAAAAAAAGAAACAGAAAATATATATAAATATACAGAATGACTGAAATCAAGACAGACATACTGAAATCATCTGTAAGGAATGCAATATACTGATCTGCATCAATAATAAATAAAAGTTAAAAAGTCAAAAACCAAGTCTTAAAAACATATCAAAATCAGCTAGGTATTTTAGTGCTCAGTTAGCCACTAAGCTGGGTTGCAGAGATGACCATGTTTTATATCTGGGCAAGTTAATTGACATATTAATCCGTCATTAAACTATGCTCAAGAGTCCATGCAGCCAAGCAAGATATGGATGCCATAGTAAACAGCTCTGCTGCCATCACTGCAGTTCCCACAATGTACTGCCCAATGTACTGCACAACCTAGTCCAGAGAACACAAATCTCCCTCAGAGCAAGCAGCATCCACCATAACCTCCAATATGGATACAGAGAATCTGTCAATGCACAACTGATCAGTGTGAGCACTGAGCACTTCTACATCCAGTGGACTGGACACTGAATAAAATAATAATTATGATAACACTTTATTTATACTGAACTGTTTATTATATTGGTCTGCAGGACAAATAAATCTATTTACACAAGTATACACATACAAACAACAGCCTGTGAACTCACCGCACATTTTACACAACCTTACATAAACTAACCAGTGTATTTAATGTATAATATTTAAATGATTTCTCACCTTTGACTGAGACCGCACTTTTTGGTGACTTTCCTATCTCTGAGTTTTTACAGTAGTAGAAACCTTCATCTGACTTTGAGACCTTACGGATGATCATCTCTCCTGTCGTCTGTGTCTGGAGAACTGATCCATCTTTATATAAATCAGCTCTAAGGTTTGATGGCTTTTTGTTGCGATATAAACAGCGTAGAGTCAGAGGACGTCCCTCAGTCACAGGATGAGCAGGACTTTCTAGGATCACATCACCATCTAGATCACAGAAGATGGATTACAATGTGAATATGTGTTTCTTTAAGCAATGACACTATTTTTAAATAAATACCTTTAGTTTGTCATGTCTAATACAATAATAAATTTATTTGAGGTGTGGAAGATCTAGTCAAACTAGAAAATGAAATTTGTGGAGAAATGGCAGTGGGATTGCTGTATATTGTACATGTTTTCTTAGATTGCATTGTTGGCTGCTTGCATGGTTAAACTGACTCAATTATGTAGGTTAAATTATGTAGACTCAACGATGTATTTTTAAAAGTTAATTAAACAGTGGTCAGCAGAGGAGAGCAAGGTAGTGAATAATTGTTAGCTGTGTGATAAAATGCAGAATGCCTCATGCCATCTTGGTGATGATGTAGATGGGGTTATCTTGATTCTGCAAAAGGTGATTTTTGCAAAGATGGCAACGTGTCCTTGATTGACTACAGTGAGCAATCTCGCAAACACAATGCTCAGACTTTTTCTCATCCAACACAAGAGACATGAGACCAGGTAAATTCCACAGGGGAAATTACCTGTGGAATAAAAGTGAAAGTGCACAGTCAGAAAGCCCATTCCAAAGGGTTCCTTATGGGGCTGGAGTCACCAGGGCATCCACCAGGGATCAGAACTATATGGTATAGCCATGAGCTGATTGGAGACCTTAACGAAATTTTAGACAATGTATTGCTGCCTCTCTGTCTGAACAGAAACTGACAAATACCCGACTTTACCTGTGTGAAAATATTCAAAATTTTTCATGATGTACAAAAAAATAACCTTGTCAAATCCATGTATGAATGTAAGTGGGGAAGGGGAGTGTTTTGGATCGGTTGTCATTGAAATTCTTTTTTTGCAAATACCTTTGGCTCAATATTTATTTTCAATGAGGAATGGGTGGGTGCACATTTGAAGGGGTAATTTTTGTTTGATTTACATGTTTGTTTGTTTTTTCCAGTAAGGATGTGTTTTTGGAATCATGTCTTGTTTTCCAATCTGGAAAAAAAAATATTGTGGAAAAACAGTCAGTTCAAGTCCATAGATAGGTAATAGCACCCTACTGTGCATTGCTCAGTGTGATGGCTCTGCAGGTTCTGTTTCCAATCCAGATAGAATGAGGCTTTCTGTTCAGGAAGTCCAGGATGCTGTTACAGAGGGATGTGTTCAGGACCAACAAGCTTAGCTTCCCAATCAAGTGCTGAGAGCTGATGGTGTTGAATGCTGAGTTATCAAGACAAAAAAGTGTGTGAGGGCCAGATGGAGTGTGGTGGAGAAGTCTTTGTCCATGGAATGGCTATGATGATATGCAACTGTAAATGATTCAGTGAGGGAGGCAGCAGGGTCTGATGGTATTCATTGAGATTTTTGAGACTGGGACAATGGTGGTGGCCTTGAAGAATGTGGCAATGATGGCGCTGCTCAGAGAGACCTTGAAGATGTTGCTAAGAATATCTGCCATCTGTTGAGTATATTCTAAGCACTCTGCCAGGGATATTGTCTAGTCTATCAGCTTGTTCCTCTCATCTGCTGTGTGATATACAGCGCCTTGTTGTTAGGATGAGTGGTGGTGTTTCTGACTGTCACATGGTTCTGTGACATGAGATGAGCATAGAAGCTATTTTGAAGTGGCCTAGTCCAGAAGTTCAGAATTAAAAACCAATTAAAATCCTGAGACAGACTACGCATGCTCAAAATGTTTAATGTAGCTGAATTAAAATAATTTTGCAAGGTAAAGAATTCCTTCACATGATAAAGACTCATTAACAGCTCTAGCAAATAGTTGATTGTAGCCAGTTATAGGTTTAAGGACAACTGCTTTTTCAAATAGGGCAAAAAACTGAATTTTGGGTTATCTTTGTGTAATATAACACTTTGTTTGATGTTTTGAATCATTTAGGTGTCAAAAAATAAAAAGTCAGGAAGGGGGCAAATTTCATGGCACTCTATGTTATATATGTTCTACACCTTCAAACACCTGGCTGTGCAGTCACTATGTATATATACATTATATATACCAGTATATATGTAAAAGGTATGTAAATAGTATGTATATGAAAATGATGGTTGTAGATCAGTGTGTCAGTCCGGTCCCATTTTATTGAGGTGATTGTGTCATGTCACGTCAAGCAACAGCCTCGCCATGATCACCTGAGCACTCATGTTCCATGCTCCCAACCACTTCTTTCATCTCACTGCCTCACTTCCCACTCTCCACATACCTGTACTCTATCAATGATTACTTCTCATGCTCATTTAAGCCACGCTCTGACATCACCACGTTGCCAGCTTCGTTTTTTGGTATTGGACGGTTACCATTTGGATATTTTCTGTTACCGACCGTTCACCTGCCACCGACTGTAAATTTGGATCATGGACTTTCTCTCGTCTCTCCGGCTTCGACACTCACCCGTTTTATGACCATGATTAATCCTCACTCCTCGCCGAGCTCACGCTGTTTTCCCCCACCGGCTCACGCTTCTCCAGTCCACGTCGGTTTTCATCATGGAGCTCTCCCTCTCTCTGCACTCTCCTGCCTTACTGCAAGGCTCAGGTTTCACTCGCCAGCATACAGATCTGGCCATTACGAATGTGCGCTTTTTCCCGCGAAATCCTGCAATTCAGCGCCATGCCGCAACATTCGGGAATTTAAATAAATGTGTTGTGCTTCCCTGAATATTCTAAAATTTATTTCCCCAGCAAAACATAAAATAGATATAAAAATGTTTAATGATAGCAATTAAATCAGACTTCATAGTTGGATTTGATGTTGTTTTTGATACTTTTCTTTTTATTTACTGTATAGACAGTTGTATTATGCGTTGGGCAGGTACATAAGCTCAGAGTGCCTGGGGATTGTCTGGAGCTCAAAGTATTGTTTAGTGTACATTTAACGTGCATATACACAATAAAATTATATATTTTTTAGGCTAACTTATCATACACTTTTGTATTCTTTGTTGTACTTCGTCTTTTTGCACAAGTGCGGGTGTGTTACAATAATCATAATAATAACAACTTCACAGCACTACTACTACTACTACTAATAATAATGGAGAAAGTGGAGTCAAAGAAGAATCATCATTGCAGGAGAAATGCAATGAAAGAAGAAAATGAAGAATAAATACATATCAGTATTTACGGTTTATGCTCGACACGTTTATAAGCTCTGTTGCTTGCTGTCAATGGGCGCTTAAGAGAGATTAACACATTTTTGGCTTCAATAGACACATAAAACCTCAGATTGAAACATGATTGCCCCCTACAGGTAATAAACATCATTTTCACAGCTTCCCGCACGCTGCCGCAGCAGCTCGCGAGATCCCTTTTCTCGAAAGGTGCGTTCTTAATGGCGGTTTTCGTGCCGGCTTTGCGCACTTCCACATTCCCGCAAGGAATAATGCCCTCGCCTTGCCGCACTCGTGCCGGTACTTCCTGCTTCTACATTCCAGCGAGGCCTTTCCTGTTCACAGCACAGCGCAGAATTCACACCAAGGCTTTAAACCACCGTCCTGCTGACTCAGTCAGTCACAAGGACTCAAAAACACCACTTCTATCCGTAATCGACTCTCAGCATCTGCACTTGGATCCACCACGCCCCCTTCCGAGCCTGACAGATTGTTTATGTGAGTGACTGATTGTGTCTGTGTATGTGTGTGTGTGTGTGTGTGTGTGTGTGTGTGTGTGTGTGTGTGTGTGTGTGTGTGTGTGTGTGTAATGGTTTATCAGTCCAGTCCATTTTTATTTCATGCATACACTGGATCCTTGGATTGCTAGCATAATTAATTCCGGGAAGCGTGTTTATATAGCAAAACACTCATATATCAAAGCTAAATTCCCCATAAGAAATAATGAAAACTCAGATTATTCGTTCCACAGCCCAAAAAAATATATATATCTCCCCCAAAAAATTAATACGAAATATATAGCAAAAAAAATTAATTAACCTGCACCTTTGGAAAAAAAGTTAAAATAAATCCCAACAGATAAGTGTTTCCGTTAGTGTGTATGTGTGATACAGATGATACTCAATGATCGCAAATCAAGACTCGCTCATTAATCAATACAATATTTATTAAAAATTGTTGCTTGTCTTGCGTAACGCTCACAAACCGGGTTATTCGCAATCCGATGTTCCACTGTATATACACTACATGATGACTCACCATGCACTGTGATGTTGACAGGATTACTGTTTTCTCCAGATTCAGACTCACACCAGTAAACTCCAGTGTAGTATGTGTAGAGAGAGTTGATATTACATGTAGATCCGATAACTGATCCACACCATGAATGATCTGACACTCCCCCAATATATCGTCTCACTATCCATTTAGTAGAGTTACTCTGGTCCTCACAGCTCAGTGAGAGAGAGTCACCAGTAAAGTGTTGAGTTCTGTTGGGATTGATGATCAGAGAGACTGGAGGAGTTTCACCTTTAGATTAAACACATCAAAAGATTAAACACAGAACATTATAATTCACATGTATGATTATTAATCTTTATTCATAACATACACTGAACACATTTAAATCTCATTTATACAATGCTATTTTAATGAGAATAATCCTCTACCAGTGCTTAGTTCAACTAACTTAAACATTCCTCACTGAGAAGGGTGTATTTTTTTTCACCAAACATTAGCATGATTAAAATCAATTATGTTTTTTTTTTTAGTATGATTTTTTTTTTTCATATATATTCAACACTCCAATACATCACTGTTGTTTGTTTCTCTCACCAGTGATCCATAGTGGTTGCTGATTGCTGTCGTGTCTGTAAACATTTCGTTCTTCTATTTCTGCTTTGCATCTATAAACTCCTGTGTGTTCAAAAGCCGTAAGATTGAGAGTGTAGGAGCCTCCAGATCCCCTGCTGCTGTCCGAAAGTTGTACCCAATTATAGCTAACATGGTGATTTCCGTGTATGTATGGAACGTGCTTGTACCAGGTGAATGTCCAATCTGGAGAGGAGGCTAAAATCTCACAGTTAAGAGTCACTGAGTCTCCTTCTGTCACCCAGCTCTGTGGAGATACACTCAGTACTGGTATTGGTGTACCTGTGAAAAAATGTTTTTTTTTTTTTTTTTCTTACATCTTAAATTTAACAATTTGGTCATGTCTAAGCAATAAAAGTAAGCTACAGCATTAAAATTAAAAATTAAATGTGGATTTACAATTTATTATACAAAGTCATTAAACAATCATATTGTTTTTGTCATAATCACTTGGCAGTCTAGTTTTGCTAAATACTTTAGGTGGGAACACATTTGTCCACTATTCTGTATTTTACATGTCCCTGATAAACACACACTAAACTGATTTTATAGTAAATGCTGTGATAAAAGAAATTAAAAATCCTAATTATCTCTTACTGTAATCCTGACTGAATCTCTGAGAGTTGTGTAATAGTCTTTGTCCACCCGTCATTTTTATGTACTGCAGGGTTTAGGCCCAAACTCTGTTATTTCATTCTAAAGTAAAACTTTATAATTACTTTATTTCCTAAATTATCTCATGATGAAATAGATAATGGCAGACCCAGACAATTTAAGATATACTATCATCTGTCTTAAAGTTTGTTGTGTATTGTCAATCAAAAATGATACTTAAACAGCATGATGTTCCCACAGACTCACCTGATACAGTCAATGAAACAGCATCACTGATCGCTGAGGTCTGAGAGTCACGTCTCTGTCCTCTGCAGGTGTATTTACCTCTGTCAGTGTAGTAAACAGACCTGATACTGAACTCCTGTTTTGTGCTGTCTGTATACATCCTGTCTTCTCCCTCTGAGTAGAGAGGGTTATTATTCTTATACCAGCTGTATGTCCACTCAGTGTCGTTTCCAATTATGTTACATCTGAGAGTAACTCTCTCTCCACTGTACATGTATTTATCAGGTTTTATTGACACCACTGCTTTAGGACCTCCTACAGAACAAATATTGGCAATAAACAAACATAGACAAGTTTGTTGATACCTCAAATATTTAAAAAAAAAAAACAAAAAAAAAATTCTGGTAGTTCCCAATATATAAAAATCTACAAAACAGGTAAAGCATTTTCATATTTAGCTCCTAAGCTTTCAAATAGCCTTCCTGACAGTGTCTGGGGTTCTGACACAGTCATCTCTTTAATCTGGCATATACATAATTCCAGTACATCTAAATGCACACTCTCATCTAGTACTGCTAATATAATGAATGGCAACTACTGTAATTCTTTTCCACCTGTTCGTTCTTTTTCTACCCATTCCGAGGCATCTGGAGATTGTGCCAGTTCCAGTAGACAGAGGCCAATCCTGCAAGGATTCTGAGGCATCTACAGAAGGACCAGATCCAGTTGGGTTCCGCTTCATGATGGTTGTCTATTTTTGTTAAATACTTTAGGTGGGAACACATTTGTCCACTATTCTGTATTTTACATGTCCCTGATAAACACACACTAAACTGATTTTATAGTAAATGCTGTGATAAAAGAAATTAAAAATCCTAATTATCTCTCACTGTAATCCTGACTGAATCTCTGAGAGTTGTGTAATAGTCTTTGTCCACCCATCATTCTTACTGTATGTACTGCAGGGTTTAGCTACACGTTGCTACACACGCTTCTCCCGAGCTCCCAGTGATCCAGACCCTCTCTGCCCTCTGCACCTGTTTGACTTATCCTGGTGCTATCCTGGTGCCGAACTGGATTCCGTTACTTAGACATCTTCTGTTATATTGAACCTCCAGCTGCCTAACACAGTATGTCAGCATATAATTCCTGTATCTGTTATGACCCAAATGAGGATGAGTTCCCTGTTCAGTCTGGTATCTCTAAAGGTTTCTTCCTATTGCCATTTCAGGGAGATTTTCCTTGCCACCATTGCTGTCATGCTTAGCTTGCACATTTGCACATACACATTTGTTTTTCACTCAAACACATTTCCATAATCTTCTTTTAATTTTGTGAGGCTCCTTTGAGACAATGACTATTGTTAAAACCGCTACATAAATAAAATGTAATCAAAAAAGTGTTTTGGTGAAGTGGGATATTTGAATGCTGTATCTTACACTCTCTTATGTGTGTAATAATATTTGGTGATGGTGCAGCTAGCTAGCTTCATCACCAATATATTTGTGTTACCTTCTGACTTTCCCTTTTAATTATGCTGTCCCTTTCTCACTCATTCACTCACTCACTGTCTATACCACTTTATCCTGTGTTCAGGGTCGCGGGCGCCTGGAGCCTATATCAGGAGACTTAGACTTCATCAATTCAGTAACATGGAATCAGATGAACTCAAATAAACAAGTATACATAAAGTATAAAACGTCATATAATCACCTTGAATGTCTGGCACTGGTAGAAGTGATTTCAGCACTAAAAACAGAAAATTATGTGAAATGTAAAAGATTTTCTGTATAATTGGAAGCAAAACATATCAAACCACACTGAATGCATTTGTAGGAAATACAAATTGTACTGACTTTTAATTAATGCAGTTAAAAAAAAAAAATCTAAAGTAAATGCATTGGACCGTAAAGACATTAGAAAGAATGGATACAATATCACTGGCAAAGCAGGTCTATCAGAAAAGAGATATAAAATAATTTCCAAAATATAGAACACTTTTAAAAACCATCATTAAGAAGTAAAGAAACTCTGACAATACAGTGATGGTGCCAAGAATTGGACAGCCCTGCAGAATGAATTAAAGAATAAAGCATTACCACTAAAGAAGCTGAAGAAATACCTTGTCACTCCCTGTATGTACAATAACAAGGGAAGAACTTCACTACCAGTCAAAAGTTTTGACACACCTTTTAAGTCTATGGTCTTTCCTGAATTGTATTTCTTTCTACACTGTGAAACAGATCCACCCGAGCAGTCATGCTGAAGTACACACAATAAGCTCATCACTCAGGACATTCTGACTACAGATGAGCAACTCTATACCCAACACTCACTCTAATGAAGACACAAAGAGAACATTTACTCATAAGAAGGTGGGGGAAAAAAAAAAAACATCTTGAATGGAGATCAATTGAACACTTTGTGAATCAACATTCAAAACCATAGCTATCCTTAATAGTAAAAATAAGAGCATTTCCGTCCACACACTATTTGATGAAAACTCAATCGGATCGGATCTAAGCAGCTGTGTAATGAATCAGAGTGAGACTACTCAGAGTAAAATCCTTCCATTTTCTAGAAAGCTAGAAAGATTGGACTTTGGAGCAATGAAACAATGTCATGTGCTCTGATGAATGGAGTTTGATCCTATTACAGAGCGATGGGGTAGGGAAGGATGTGCATGTGCACTGTTGGCATCCCAATGACATATCACTGGTGAGCAGCACCAGGGAATCAAGCAGCTTACCACTCAGACAGCACAACTCCTATTCTCTTCATCAGCACAGCTAATGGCACAACCCTATTTAGCAGCTGTGCTCAGTGCACACCTGGATGAGTACTCCATACAGCCAGCAGGTAGCAAAAACAACTAGGCCTTTTACCTCCTCACTGGCAAAGCTCTTGCTTTGGCTACAGTATATGGTCCTAGAATTACAATGTGAACTTAACCACTTTATCCAATTACTCCAACATTTGTCCAACCACTCAGCTGATGGCACAGAGTTGACCAAGCATTGTTGAATGTTCAACCATGAGTTTTCAAGTACATCTTGGCAGTCATGCCATGGAAGGAATAATCTGTATTTCATTTTTCTCTTGACAAGTTAATTGACAAGCTAATCCATGTTGACACTTTGCACAAAAGTCAACAGTCACACAAGCCAGCTTTCCACCATTTCCACAACTCCTCACTCTAAGCCAAGCAACTGGGGTGAATCACAATAGTCTGTGCCACCACAGTAAACAGCCCTGCAGTCTGTTGCCAACACTACATGCCCAACGCACTGTAAAGCCTGGGTACAGAGAACATAGATCTTCCTCAGAGCAACCAGCCTCCAACCCTACTTACAACATTATGTGTAATTAATACAACAGTGACTGATAAACTGATCATAACTGACTCTGGCATTGGAACTTCATATACCTCCAATTGGAAGCTTCATCTAGCACTACAAATTGTACAGTTGCAGGGCAACATTTGGCCAGCAGAATGATGGTCAGCAGTAAATATGGAGAAGCCATATTCATATTCATCAGTATGAACATTGGTAATGGTGCTTCTAAACCCGATAGACCTGACATTAAATAAAATGACAATTATGATAACATAACGCTTTCATTTTATTAATTAATTATGTATTCACTTTCAGTACAATTCATGCTAAACTGTATTTTTTTTATTGTTAGCTCACTCTGCAGTGCAAATAAATACATTTACACAAGTATACATGTACGCACAGCAGCATGTGAACTTGCTGTACATTTCACACAAACTTACATGAATATTTATTCACGTTTCATAATATGTACATTTAATTATTTCTCACCTCTGACTGACACCCAACTTTTGGGTGACTCTCCTCTCTCTGAGTGTTTACAGTGGTAGAAACCTTCATCTGACTTTGAGACCTTATGGATGATCATCTCTCCAGTAGTCTGAGTTTGGATAAGTGATCCATCTTTATAGAACTCAGCTTGGACTGTTGAAGGATTTGTGTTACGATATAAACAGCGTAGAGTCAGAGGACGTCCCTCAGTCACAGGATGGACAGGACTCTCCAGGATCACATTACCATCTAGAACACAGAAAATCTCATGTATAGTCAAAATGATCACAAAAATAATAGTTGTCATCTGTACAAATAATTAATTTACAGCATATGAGGTGGTAAAAGAACCTATGTACCTCTGTATCAAAAAAAAGCAATTTTATGATACATTGCAATGCTGTGTTTTGGAAAGGTTTTGCTGCATTTACTGTAAAAGCAAGCCTAAGTTGAGCTCCACTGCTGCAGCATGACGTATAAAAGCCCCACGTCACTGCTGTAATAGCTTGGTTTGAAGGAGCATCTGAAGAAATTTGAATGGTTGTGAATGTGGGAAAACCTTGCTGTATTAATGAATGAATGAATTAATGATTAAAAACAGGAAACTGTAAAAGAAATACATTAAATGGGCATGTTTAAATACACAGGAAGTGCTATACTGCTTCAGAGACATCTAGCCTATGAACCATTAGTCTTGTTAGTAGTTAGGCATTGTTTTCATCAAGGGGAGGGATTAATATCTCTAGATATTACATTTTGTGTGTATACTTTTGTGAGCAACTATGGATTTGTGATTCAAAGTGCTAGAGTGCAAATCTCATAGTCATTTCTATGGGGAAAATGCTTTTGGTAAAAGGGCCCAAACATTTTTCTTTAGAACACTTAGGAGACACGAATCTTGGTTTCTATATAAGGTTTGTGGGGTTGTATGCAAAATTGAGTGACAATAATCAAGCCTGATTTTTTTTCCCCCTCTAGATGCCTACTTATTTTCAGATGAGCATGTTTGGGGGCAAGTGGTGTTCATGTTTGATTTACATGATTCTTGTCACCCTATAATAAAATTTTGTGCTATTTTCGAGATGTGTCTGGGTTTCCAATTTAAACAAAAATGACCAAGCCATTGTGCATTTCTTCCCTATACAAACTCAGTAAAAACTAACTAACTAACTAACTAACTAACTAACTAACTAACTAATGAAATAAATAAATACAATAAAAATAATAATAATTTTGGGAAAACCATCAGCCCCTTTGCCTACTAAATTAATGAATGCAATGAAGTTGAAATGGTTTAAATATGTTGAATGGTGCTGAACTAAATAAAAATGATGGTGGAATAATAAGAAAGAAAGATAAAGTAAGACTGTGTTGCATAGCAAGCTCACCAACAATTTAGGAAGCTGGAAATAGTAAAATATTGGATTGTGTTGCACAATAATCCTACCATTAATTTATTTAAGTAAGAGCACAAGTGAAATATATGTTAGTACAAATAGAAATTTAGTATAGTATGTATATTGTATTAAAACACAAAAGTATAGCTTTTGCCATTTTAGTTAAGAATATGAGATAGTGATTTTATTTTAAGCTTTTATAAATGTTTGTTTGTTTGCTTTGTATTGAATTTATTGATTATTGATTATCTACTGTAACTAGGCACAGTGGTAGCTAAGATAGTTAAGGGGCTGGGATACTGATCGGAAGACCAGAGGTTCAATCCCCAGCACCACCATGCTGCCACTGTTGAGCCCTTGAGCAAGGCCCTCAACACTGTTTGCTCCAGGGCCACTGTATCTTTGCTGACCCTGTGCTTTGACTCCACCTTCCTAAGAGGGATATGCAAAACAATTGTTTCACTGCGCTGTAGGGTACTACTGGTTGCCACTTTTAAATTTGAACATTGAGGTTGTGGGATATTAAAAATATTTAACAAACGCTGTATTTCTAGTCAAAAAGGACCAAAGAACGACGTGGGATTTATTGCAGCAAAAAACCCAAATGAGTCGCACTTGCAATACCTAGGTCGTAAATCCAAGCATTATCAAGAGCAGACAGTCTGACAGCTACATGCACAATTATTATATACAGTTTTTCAAAAGGGGGGGGGGGGGCACACCTTGTCCCCTCCTCTGTACTTCTTTTTTCTATTACATACCAAAGTTTTAACCCATTATTTCAAATTATGTTTAAGTTTTTCTACCATATTTTGTTACATCATATACCTTGTTATCTGACTCCATACATCATCTGATTATATTTTTTCCCATTATAATTACTTTTCCTTGCAAATTACTTTCCATTATCTTTACACTTATTTTGTATAGTTTATAAAAAAACATCAAGGTGGTGCTTAATTTTACTAAACATCCCTGCTTTTCCTGGTTTATTCTACAGTTCTCAAGAGACAGAACTGAACCTGCCATTGACCGGACCTCTGTGGGCCTCATCCAGGCTGGGTGTCAGCAGTCTATGTTGTTGATGCAGTTGGTGAAGGCTTACGTACTTCAGGAAACACAAATCCAATCCTGGCCCTTCTAACAGACTTCTTCTGGAGGTAATCAGCCCTTCTCCTCCTGACTTTAGGCCTGTATGGCCAGAGTCCGGCACTCCAGCTCCTTCTGTTCTAAGGCCTGTTTGTCATGTAAGTGTTGCCACTCAGACCGATTTTAAAGTGTCCGTTAGTACACAAACTAACGAAAATGCAACTGCTGGCACCCAAACCGATTTCCCTCCAGCGCCTGCAGCAATTCTGAACCGCTGCATTTCTGCTTTTGTCCCCCTTACTGATCTTCCTGTGGGTGTTGTTCAGGGTCAGAGAAGGTTGATGTTTGACATGTGATTTCTTATGCATTTTATTTGACTGCTGATGCTTACCCAGGCCCCCTATGTTTTTTGTACTTATATGTTGGGCCTTATACTTTGTATTTTTATATAGAATTTTCATGTATCTCTTTGTTTTGTCATTATGTAGATGCACATGCTATTTTGTTCTGTGTCTACTCTTATTAAACTCAGTATGCTTAAAACTGATCATGTGTCTTTTGTACCTTTGTCTGTGTCTCTGGTTAGACATGTGTGTGACTACAGGTCCCCATCTCCCACGTGTGGCACGTGCACCGAACCCATCTTTCAATACTTCGCTAAGTGTGCTCGTGTCTCCGCCTTATCTTGTCTATTTATCAAACATTTGACAGCTCATTATAAAATAAGAACAGTTCATGTCTGGGTCACTCAGGTTTTTCCCTTACTGGTTATGTTTTATGACCTATCACATAGTACCTATATATTTTTCTTCACATCATGTCATATGGTCTCACCTCTGAATGACCCCATGCCTTCTCTCACAATTAGTTTGTTCTTTTCATGCATGGCATCCTGTTTTCTGCTTACTTGCGCATACTAATCTTTCCCCTATTACTTCTGTATTTTTCTCACTAAGATTAATACTATTAATTATTATTGTATTGATTGATTAATATTATTATAGTGATTAATGTTGTTACATTGTTGCATACATTAGTATATTTTACTAAAATATGCATACAAGGTAGAGTAATTAAAGCCATTTTTGGCCATTTTCCTTTAATAATAAACACACTAGATGAGACTCACCCTGCACTGTGATGTTGACAGGGTTACTGTTTTCTCCAGATTCAGACTCACACCAGTAAACTCCAGTGTGGGATGTGTAGAGGGAGCTGATTTTACATGTAGATCCTGTAACTGACCCACACCATGAATTGTCTGACACCCAACCTTGTGAGTATCGTCTTACTGTCCATCCAGTAGAATTATTCTGGTCCTCACAGCTCAGTGGAAGCGAGCGCTTAGTAAAGTGTTGAGTTCTGCTGGGATTGATGATCAAAGAGACTGAAGCAGATTCACCTTAAACACAAAACATCATAATGTAATTCACATGTGTATTGATGAATATGCTTAAAGGCTGTAACTTGCACTGGACGCATTTGTGCCTTTAGTTAAATAGTGCAACAGTATTTGAATTAAAATAATCTACTAGTGATTGGAGCTATTCAATTGCCTTAAATATAATTATTTTTAAAACAAATATTAGCACAGCTATGATTCTCCATATTTAAGATTAGTGATGTGAATAATATATATTTATGAATATAAATACATGCAAATATTTATAAACACCTATGCGTGTATGTACAGTATGTATATATGGAAAATGTGTCACAACGTTAGTAGAAGAACATATTCTCCAGCATGCTCAGTTAATCCACTCAGATCTATACTTATAAAAGTGCACAAATATTTAACATTGCTAATTATTTTTATTTAAAGGGTTTTTATGCCAAATATATATATTTTTATTAATCATGAGTGGTCGTTATAGAAGTTTCTCACATGCAGAAAGGTTTTCAAAGGAAAATAATCCAGAAAGACCATGAAATTAGAATGTGTGTCCAAACTTTTGACTGCTAGTCATTCATATACATATATAAATTCAACTTTCCAACACACCAGTTATGTTAATTTTTCTCACCAGTGATCCATAGTGGCTGTTGATTGCTGTCTTGTCTGTTAATGTTTCGTTCTTCTGCTTCTCCTTTACACCTATAAACTCCTGTGTGTTGAATAGCAGCAGTATTGAAAGTGTAGGAGCCTCCAGATTCTCTGCTGCTCTCTGAGAGTTGGAGCCAATCATAGTTGATTTTGTGACTATTGTGTCTGTATGGAACATGTGTGTACCATCTGAATTTCCAATTTATAGAGGAGTCTGTAACCTTGCAGTTTAGACTCACTGAGTCTCCTTCAGTCAGCCAGTCCTGTGGAGAGACACTCAGTACAGGCACTGGTGTACCTGTTACACAGGAAATTGTGCAAATGTTATGTTATGTAAAGATGATTTATGAAGAAAGGTATAGTAGATTCTTAATATGGATTCAAATCTAAATATTCTAAATCATAAGATGAGGTATTAGGAATGTCTTCATGATTTTGTCATTATCATTTGATTGTTAATTTTTTTTTTTTTATCCTAGTCTGTAAATCACACATCTGTAAATCTGTGACTACCTCCAGTTGTACAGTTATAGCTGTGATGAAAGAAATTAAATCCTGATTATCCTTTCATTAGAATCCTTAGTGAATCAATGAGAGCTATTTAATTGTCTAATTCCTAGAAAAAACATGTTTTAATTAAAAATGAACAAAAAGTCTATTTTGTTTTTCAATTATCTTCTCTTGAGTTGATATTGTTATAAAAAGCTAAATTTCCACACAGACTCACCTGATACAGTCAGTGTAACAGCATCACTGATCAATGAACTCTGAGAGTCATTTCTCTGTCCTCTGCAGGTGTATTTACCTCTGTCAGTGTAGTAAACAGACCTGATACTGAACTCCTGCTTTGTGCTGTCTGTATAGACTCTGGCATCTCCCTCTGTGTAGAGAGGGTTATTATTCTTATACCAGCTGTATGTCCACCCAGTGTCGTTTCCCGTTATGTTACACCTGAGTGTAACTCTCTCTCCACTGTACACGTTTTTATCAGGTTTTATTGACACCACTGCTTTAGGACGCCCTATAAAACAAATATTGTTAATAGGCCACACATAGACAAGTTTGGACTTTAAACAGGGTGGACATTTCTGTCCCACAGTTATTATACATCATTTTAGTGTTCTGTTTACAACAAAGTCATGAAAACACAGAATGTCCTTGAACTGAGTTAGCTAACTTCAGAGACTTTTCACTAAACTCTCTCACTGAAATATGCCCTTCCCAAAAAGGCAAAACAAATATAGAACTTTTAAAAATATAAATTGATCCAGACTACTCTTATTGTCTTGGCCTTGCACATTTCTAAATAATAATAATAATAATAATAATAAGTTTTGAAAATAGTTTTGTGCAGCCTGTACGTTTAGTATCCTAATTAGGCCCAAATTCCCTTCTGTGACCCTGAGATCATGTGACCTAAGACCTTCAAAACAACCATCATGGCAGACACAGAGCCAACTCGCAAAAAAGACGCAAGCTTTTCATGGAATCTGCAATCTGTCCAACATCTTGTTTGTTTTGACACATTGTCACGTGACCATTGCATTCGTATTCTCATAAATATTCATTAGCATCTCTATTTTAACATATATTCTTACACATGGTATATGAATTTTGAGAACAATGCAGAGTCTGTGTCAATCTTTAAAATGAAAAAAAAAAAGATAAAATAAATAAAAAAAGTTAAAGGGAAGTCCTTTTAATAATCCTTAATAGGATTATATAATAATAATAATAATAATAATAATAATAATAATAATAATAATAATAATAATAATAATCATTGTCATGATAATGTACAAACAAAACCTTCTGAGGTTAATTACAATCAGATGCACATATAAATAAATAAACATGTATAATAACACATAATCACCTTGAATGTCTGGCACTGGTAGACGTGAATTCAACACTAAAACAAAACAGAGAAAACACCTGGCAATTAGTCACTCCCTGCAAAGTGGCACAGGACCATAGAGTATGTACCTCAAATAACAAACAGGAGTAACTAAATAATCAGTAAATAATGATTACTGAAAAGAGTGCTTTAGTTTGGGACTCGTGTGTGTTGGATATAACTTGCTGTTATGTAATTTTAGATGCACAATTCATAATCAAAACAAAAACTGAAATGTAAGTTATAAGGCATTTTCTAAATAAGCTTACATAAGGCTAACATGGTTATAGTAAAATTTGTTTGTTCACAGAAAACACAACTAGAATCTCACCACTACAGATAAACTCATTGCTTCCAAACACCATGAAACACGATGCAATCATTTTCTTTTAGCAGATTAAATGATGATGAGAGGTTGTGACTGAGCAGCAGATGACAGCAGGACACAGAAGATCAGGTACAGATTCCAACAATACAGACTCGTTTACACTCATTAGATTATTTAAACCCTGTGTTTTAAACTCGCTCTACTTGTACTCTTACCTGTTGAACTATCATAGTTACTGAGAGCAGTTACACATCAAACTAAACCCTTCTCATAACAGATATGGATCCACTGATCCACCTGAGCAGTCATGCTGAAGTACACACAATGTCCTAATCACACAATAAACTCATCACTCAGGACATTCAGACTGCAGATGAACAACTTTATACCCAACACTCACTCGAATGAAGACACAAAGAGAACATTTACTCATCACATGGATTGGAATGATCATGAACCTTAATGACTGACTGTTTGATATAGTGCAGTGGCACATTTTCAAAATTCAAAACCCCCTTAATAGAACATGTGTGTGTCAGAGAGAGAGAGAGAGAGAGAGAGAGAGAGAGAGAGAGAGAGAGAGAGAGTACCAAAATCTGCATTTGACTACATTTCCCAGAGTATAGAATTGTCTACAACATGGCCACCACAGACTTCATACATTTTTCAGAGTTTAAAAAAGTTCTTTCAATTTACACATATGGCCACCACAGACTACATCTCAACTCCATTACAAACTCTTTTCATGTACATGTTTACACAACCACTGAAGACCTGTCCTTAATTATACTCACTATCATTTACAGTATATAATGACTCCCAGTACTACAATCATTATGCAAAGTATGTTGTGTCTGCTTAAGTCAGTCACTGATAAGCATTCTTGTACTGTTTGTCAGGAGCAGGGTCTAAATACATACCAAAATCAGGTCTTTGACTTGTCATAGTCATTCCTAGATATTCATAGTCATTCATAGATATTTTTCTCAATTATTCCAACATGTGCCCAACCAGTCTCTGGACAGCGATGTGAACAGGCATAATGTTCAAACATGGGGCCCAAAGCGCCGCCAAGTGAAATGAGTTTTTGCACCTTGGCAGCCATTCCATGGAAGCAATAAACCAGCACTCAGCACTATTCCATCAGAGCCACGGTGCCAATTTAATCACTGAGCCTGGGTGCAGAGATGACCATACATCTCTCAACAAGTTAATTTCAAGTAATCCTCGGTGCTCGAGAGTTAACAGTAGTGTAAGTCACCCTCCTACATAAGACTTCCTTAGAGTAAACAGAATCTACCTGTAGTGCCAACGTTGTGAATAATGGCTACACTCTCATAATTTCACAATGCGTGTCCAAAACTTCTGCCAAATTCATCGACCATCCTGTTGTAAAGAAACAGGATGCTACAACTTCAGGAAAACAGCTGGCCATGGGAATGATTGTCAGCAGTAGATATAGAGAAACTGTCACCTCACTACTGATCATGTACCGAGTACTGAAAACGAAGCTTCTACACCTGATGAACCAGTCATTAAATGAAATAACATTCATGACAGCACCTTATTTATGCTGAATTCTACAAATAAATCAATTTACACAAGTATACACAGACACACATCAGCATGTAAACTCCTTGTACATTATATACAAACTTAAATAATCTAACCACTATGTGTTATGTACAATAGTTTAATAATTTTTGACCTCTGACTGAGACCCAGCTTTTGGGTGACTCTCCTCCCTCTGGGTGTTTACAGTGGTAGAAACCTTCATCTGACTTTGAGAACTTATGGATGATCATCTCTCCTGTAGTCTGTGTCTGGAGAACTGATCCATCTTTATAGAAATCAGCTCGGAGGATTGAGGATTTTGTGTTGCGATATAAACAGTGTAGAGTCAGAGGACGTCCCTCAGTCACAGGATGGACAGGACTCTCCAGGATCACGTTAACATCTAGAACACAAAAAAAATGAGATGTATACCCAAAAGGATTACAACATGAATATTGCTTTATATAAACAATGATTTAAATAATTAAATAATAATGATTTTAATGTTTTTAGTTTGTCAGGTCTCATTAATTTTTGTGAGGTGATGAAAGAAATAATGAAATCATTTACTTAAGTAAAGAGTACAAATAAATAATACTTTTTTAAAAATTTTACCTACTCAAAACATAATAATAACTTTTTTTTTCAATGATTAAATTGTCCCACGCAAGGAGCTCATGCGAAATCTGATGAAACAGAGACAAGAAGAGAGGACACACTGTTGTGAGGAGGGGCAATAAGTATCTGGTGCACTCCTTACAAATCCTGGTGAGTAGGCAGCTAGCACAAGTAGGTGGAATAATGACTCTGCAGGCAAACTTCATAGGGTGCAAGTTACTTTTTTGAATCCTGTCACAGCCTTTGGGCTCAATAGCCAACATGCACAATAGCTACCTATCAGTAGACAAGCCTTGATTGTTCATTGTGATTTTCCTGTGATTTTTTTTTAATTATTATTATTATTTTATACAACCAACAAACTGCTCAGCTAAAGCATGGTTAATATAGACACTTAAAATCTGGTATAAAAGATTATTTTATTTATTTATGGAAAGAAATAACATGTCCAGCCCCAGCCCTGTTTAGGCAAAGAGCATGTCATGGCAGTATAGGATCTGCGCAGCTCTGTGGTTCTGCTGTGGTTCTCCCTCCACTGCTGCCATTGTTGTTGCGGAGTTTAAAAAGAGACTGACGGAAGCTGTTCCTTGCAGGTTTGCCTCTTCATCCGTATTAACTCCCACTGGACTGCTTCGCCAGAGCACTCTTGCTCCGACATAGGCCAAAGAAAAAACCACAGGTGTATTTTACAAAAACTAAACAAAAAAAGGTGCACCAAAACCAATAAAGAAAGCTGGTACAATGCTAAAAATAAGCTGCGGCACTTTATTAATTGTGCTGAGAAGGTTGTATTGGCCTGTGAGTATTGTGTGTATTGGTTGCCGCTCGAGCTCTCGTGAGAGTCGGTAGTCAGACGGCACGGGAAGATGGTGACGCGCGTGGTCATCTGACCCGGATATAAAGCCGGCCTGGGAAAGGACTCGAGGAGGGAGTATGGAGATACAGCGCACTGTTTACTTTGTTGTTACTGAGTTTATAAAGAGACGGACGAAGGCTGTTCCTTGCGGGATTTCCTGTGCATCCGGAATTTCACTGAATGGGCTGCTTCGTCTGAGCACCTCTTGCTCCGACATCGGCCTCCCGGTTGTATTTCATAATTTCCGGTGAGACGATTCATCTCTCTCACACACTCGTACAATAACCTGGACTTTGGACATTCAACGCGTTCACACTCACTCCGTTTTGAATTGTATATATTTTGTTAATATTGTTTTCTTTATCGGTTTTGGTGCACCTTTTTTGTTTAGTTTTTTTATAATACACTTTTTTGTATAATATGTGTTTTTTTTCTATTTGGGCGTGTTGTTGTCGTTCTTGCTCACTGGGTTTTAAAGCACTCCGACACAAAGATAAAGATCTCTCGTTTTTGTGTAACTTCAGTTATGCTTATTTTAGCTGAGCGTTACAACAGTAACTAATCAGAAACATTTAGGTAAATTAGAATATCTTGGAAAAAGTTTTTTTTTTTTTCTTTTTCAGAATTTATTTTTAAAAAGTGAAGCTCTTGCATATTCTAGGTTCATTACATGTAAAGTGGCATTTTTAAAGCCTTTTCCTTTTTGTTTTAATTTTAAAAATTATCTCATGAAGAAAAAAAAATCCAGTATCTCACAATATTAGAAAATGTTCTACAATCAATCAAAGAATACAGAACTTCTGACCTTGTATGCTAATTTATGCTTTCAGTACTTGTTCAGAACTCCTTTAGTGGCTGCCTTCAGCTTGTCTGTATTGTTGGGTTGGGTGTTTTCATTTTCCTCTTGACAATATTCCATAGATTTTCTTTGGGGTTTAGGTAAGGTGAGTTGGCATACCTTTCCGTGGTAATTTTGGTACTGTGGGAAGATGCTAAATCCTTTAATTTGCTTTAAAAATGAAATTGGCATCTCCTTTATACTTACCAGCAGACAGGAGCACGAAGTGCTCTACAATCTCCTGGTAGACTGCTGCATTGACTTTGCATCTTTTTAAAACACACAGCAGATAGCATGGCACCTTTAAACATCACCTGACTGTAGAGAATTCACACTGGACTTCAAGCAACCTTGATTCTGGGCACCTCCACTCTTCTGTCCTAATCTGGGACCTTCATTTCCAAATGAAATACATTTATTTTGACCAATGAGCAATGGTGCAGTTATTTTTCTTCTTAGAGCAGGTAAGATGTTTCTCATGTTGCCTCTGATTCAGGAGTTGCTTGCTACTAGGAATGCAATATTTGCATCTATCACATCTCTGTATGGTGGCTCTTGATGCAGGTTCATTCCACTCCTTGTTAAAGCTTTTCTCGACAATTTTCTCATGCTTTCTTCATTGCTCGTGCAGTTTTTTCTACCACACTTTTCCCTTCTAGTCAAATTTAAGAGAATATACTTCCATACACACATTCTGTGGCTTTACCCTCATTATTTCTAAATTATATATATATTTTTCTTTATTGTTTGTTATGCCCTGACCCTAGACCGTAATATTAAAATTACAAAACATTCAAAATTTTTAAAATATTACTCATATAAACCAGTTGGTAAACAATCAAACCAGATAAATCAGCAAGTGTCTCTTGCTGAACAATTGTACCAATTGGAAATTTAGAGTTCTGAATAGGAAATCTTTCCTTTAACAATAAACACACTAGATGTAGACTCACCCTGCACTGTGATGTTGACAGGATTACTGATTTCTCCAGATTCAGACTCACACCAGTAAACTCCAGTGTAGTATGTGGGGAGGGAGCTGATATTACATGTAGATCCTGACCCACACCATGAACGATCTGACACTCCCCCACTGTGTGTGTATCGCCTCACTGTCCATCCAGTAGAGTCTCTCTGGTCCTCACAGCTCAGTGAGAGAGAGTCACCAGTAAAGTGTTGAGTTCTGTTGGGATTGATGATCAGAGAGACTGGAGGAGATCCACCTTAAACACACAACATTATAATTCTTATTTATTATGATGTTTGTTTTGTGACCTATTCTTAATTTGCACAGAGTACATTTACACCAAACATTAATACTGCTGTGATTCTACATATTTAAAATGTATTTATTTATTTATCTATCTAAACACCTTTATTTTCAACAATCCAACACACCAATGTTCTCTTTTTCTCACCAATGATCCATATTGGCTGTGGATTGCTGTCTTCTGTGTAAACAGGTCGTCCTTTCATTGTTGCACTGCACTTATAAACTCCTGTGTGCTCACTAGCAGCAGGATTGAGATTGTAGGAGCCTCCAGATCCTCTGCTGCTGTCTGAGAGGGTACCCCAAAAATGGCTGTATTTCCAGCGGAATGTCCAGTTTTTAGAGGAGTCTGGAACTTCACAACTTAGAGTCACTGAGTCTCCTTCAGTCAGCCAACTCTGTGGAGATACACTCAGTATCGGCTGTGGTCTCTGTACTATACAGGGGATACAAAATGTTTCTTGTATCTGTTAATTTACTATACAAACATTACTTTTGTCATGTCTAAAAGATCATTTAAGAGGTATGGTGTGTGTGTGTGTGTGTGTGTGTGTGTGTGTGTGTGTGTGTGTGTGTGTGTGTGTGTGTGTGTGTCTCAATAAATCAGAATATAATTGAAATGTTGGTTTATTTTAGTAATTTGATTCAAAAAGTGAAATTGAGACTGATATATTACAGGTGATCATTTTGATGATTATGGATTATAGCTAATGAAAACCCAAAATTCAGTATCTCAGAAAATTTGAATATTAGAATTATACAAAAAAGTAAAAAAAAAAAAGGATTTTAACACAGAAATGCTGGACTACTGAAAAGTATAAGCATGTACAGCTCTCAATACTTGGTTAAGGCCCGCTTTGCATGTATTGCTGCAGCAATGCAGTGTGGCGTGGCGTGGCATGGAGGCAATCACTCTGTGGCACTGGAAGCCCAGGTTGCTCTGATAACAGCCTTCAGCTATTCTGCGTTGTTGGGTCTGGTGTCTCGTATCTTCTCTTCACAATATACAAAAGTTTCTTCATGAGGTTTATGTGGGACGAGTTTGCTGGCCAATCAAGCACAGGAATACCATCATCCTTAAACCAGGTATTAGTACTTTTGGCAGTGTGGGCAGGTGCCAAGTCCTGCTGCAGAATGAAATCAGCATCTCCATAAAGCTGGTCAGCAGAGGGGACCAAGAAGTGCTCTAAAACTTCCTTGTAGATGGCTGTGCTGACATTGGACCTGATAAAACACAGTGGACCAACACCAGCAGATGACATGGCTTCCCAAACCACCACTGACTACAAACTTTACACTGAACCTAAAACTGTTTGGATTCTGTGCCTCTCCTCTCATCCTCCAGACTCTGGGACCTCAATTTCCAAAAGAAATTTACTTTCATCTGAAAACAGGACTTTGGCCCACTGAACAACAGTCCAGTCCTTTTTGTCCTTAGCCCAGGTAAGGCACTTTATGATGTTGTCTCTGCTTCAAAAGTAGCTTGACACAAGGAATGTGACAGTTGTAGCCCATGTCCTGGATATGTCTGTGTATGGTGACTCATGAAGCACTGACTGACTGACTTGAATCTCCCCCAAATTCTTGAATGGGCTTTGTTTCACAATCCTCTCAAGGCTACAGTTATTCCTGTTGCTTGTGCACCTTTTTTTTTTTCTACCAGCCTACTGAACCAGACTGAAAGACCATCTAAAGGCTCAGAAAACCTTTGAGTTAATTAGCTGATTAGAGTGTAACGCTATGAGTTTCCAATATTGAACTTTTTCACAATATTCAAATTTTCTGAGATACTGAATTTTGGGTTTTCATTAGTTATAAGCCATAATAATCAAAACTAAAAGAAATAAACACTTGAAATATATCAGCCTGTGTGTAATGAGTGTATATAATATACAAGTTTCATTTTTTAACTGTTTTAACAATATTCTAATTTATTGAGATGTAACAAATTCTAAATAGGGATTTAAAAATAATTATACTAAGTCATTAGATGGGGAATTAGGAGTGTATTTATTCGTATTGTCATAATCACTTGGTGGTTTATTTTTTGCATTTTTTTTTTTTTTATAAAAAGCTAAATGTTCACACAGACTCACCTGATACAGTCAGTGTAACAGCATCACTGATCACTGAGCTCTGAGAGTCATTTCTCTGTCCTCTGCAGGTGTATTTTCCTCTGTCAGAGTAGTAAACAGACCTGATACTGAACTCCTGCTTTGTGCTGTCTGTATAGACTCTGTCTTCTCCCTCTGTGTAGAGAGGGTTATTATTCTTATACCAGCTGTATGTCCACGCAGTGTCTTCTTCTCCTTTTATGCCACATCTGAGTGTAACTCTCTCTTCACTGTACACGTGTTTATCAGGTTTTATTGACACCACTGCTTTAGGACCTCCTACAAAGTAAAAATTGAAAATAAGCTACATCACAGACAAGTTTGTTGATACCTCAAATACTGAAAAGATACTACTGCAGGAGACAAAGCTTTCTAGTGCACAGTTACTGTCCAGCATTCCTATGTTCGGTTCAGGACATAGTCATCATCTCGGCGGATGTTTTTAGACAAGCCTTTTTATATTTATACAATTTTTATATTTGTAGTTTTTCTTAGATAATGGTGCCAATTTTAAATGCTTTGTGAGAAGCGAGTGTTTTAGTAAACTGGAGTATTTGGGTGCGTGTTCACTCTGGTTTGTTGATGTGCAGTGGCTGGCTGCTTTATGTCTGGTATTATTATATGATTTTCAATACAACAGCAATGACCTCAAGTGTGATCACTTATCCTTATGCAAGTTAGTTCTTCCAATAGTTCCCTATTGGAGGAACTAATTAAGCACTACTGGCATTGGTAACCAACCGATAGCGACAGATGGTTAGTGTAATAAACAAGGGTGAAGGTAGGTTTCAATTATTACCAGTACTATGTAGTCAAAAGGTGAGGAGAATAAACCTTAAACTAAGAAACAGTCCTAAGAAACTTTAAAGATTTATTCTAAATTCTAGGTTCCACGGTTGAATGCCAAATAGTGTAAAATAGAAAGCTGTAAAATCTCTTGTTCCACATACCAAGTATATATAAC
This sequence comes from Clarias macrocephalus, assembly GCA_011419295.1. Classification (NCBI taxonomy): domain Eukaryota; kingdom Metazoa; phylum Chordata; class Actinopteri; order Siluriformes; family Clariidae; genus Clarias; species Clarias macrocephalus. The sequence goes on along the minus strand of JAAGKR010004791.1, from coordinate 6,066 downwards.
TTTGATTAGAGATTAGAGAAGGATTTGGAATTCCGCCTTGTGTTAAAAGCTAGTTAGCTTTGTAGCTCACTTTAGTCTTGAACAGAACACCACAAATGGTTAAGTGGTAATTCGGAATTACTTAGAAGCAATTACTAAGGAAAAAAAAATGTTTAAGATGACATACCATATTCAAATGTGTTTTCTTACTGGAAGTGCTTCTGTTACTTGTATTAAAATTGTTTTTTTTTTTTTTTTTTTTTTTTTCTCTTCTCAATACTGGAGTCTGTTCTGACCTAATTTCATCCATGCTGCAAATTCCTTTCAACACTCCAAATTCCTTTGAAGAAACTTAACAATTTTGTACAATAGATATTATAGATGTTATAGAAGAGCAATGATTTATAATTACACTATTCGGTGTCACCCAACTGAATAGGTTCCCTTTTGTGTCTCGTTTCTCTCAAAGTTTCTTCCTTATGTCAGCTTACACATATTTTTTTTTCTTTCATTTCAAATTTCAATTTCCATCCCCTTTTCCATAAAGTTGCTTCATTGCAACGTTTGTGGTTAAAATTTAAAAAACCCTGAGTAAACTACAACCACAAGATGATAAAAAGCCCTCATAAATGTAATGCAGATAAAAACATATATCACCATGGCAATGGGAGAAAAAAATGTGGTGTTAAAAATGTACATTCATTTATGTGCAAAATTCGAGTAAATATTTAGGAAAAACAAATATTTAAATGTTTGGAATGTGTAAAATATGTATAAAAATTATGTTCAGTTGATGGCGTTTTCTATTGTCTCAGTTATAAATGTTTGAGATGCACTAAATACATATTGTCTATGGCCTATTAACAGATAAAATATTGTGCATTCATGCCCATTAATTGCCTATCCGTTTACTTTGAACATGCTATTTATGCTAATGTTTAATTTATTTAATTTTAGTAACGTGACTATCACTCGAACACCAAGACTCACAGGTGCCATGAAAAACACTGACAGATGATGCCATGGTTCCACAGATTCTGCAATCACTGCCCACATGGGAACAAGGACCCATGATACCTCTTGTATAAAGTGGATGGACACACAAGTATCTGCCTCCATTCTGCTTATAAAAGGACCCATTTTGCAGAAGAAGGTGAAATCACAAAGTACACAAGAACAAAGACTTTTCATTCTCGGGTGACCTCGGGTGCCAGGAATGTTGCCACTGCTGGTTGCAGGATCTATGTGCATTGCAAAACAGTGTATGGTAAGCAGCAAAAAACACCATGGAAATGCCAGGCATGCCATGTTCACCTCTGTCTTCAGTTGAACAGGAACTGCTTTGTTCAAGTGGTGCAAACATGTACAGGAAGTAAGAGTTGGCTTTTACAGACCCAGCACCTTTTTCATCATGCACTGTGTCTGTTTATACTTTTTTACTCAATGTCTGTTTGTGTGGTTTTGCAATGAATGTGCCTTCTGCACTACTACATGTTTAATGTGTAAATTCAAATATGGTGTATAATCTCCCCTCAATCCTGAATATTTTCTTTGCACTATTTGACCAAGTCACATCATTTTGTCATATCATGTTGAAGCAAAAATTTAGGCTACAAGTTGTCTGTATGTTATGACTTTATATAAGTGACCATTTTTTTTTTTATATATTCTATAATAATACTGTGGATTTCAAAACTATGAAATAACCCATGAATTGAGATAATTAAGCAACAAGAACAACACTCAGTTGTTATTTTAAGACTGTAAGAATGTCAGTTTTTCTGGAATAGTTCTTGCAAGAACAGTATGGGCAAGTGCATTTGCAAAACCAATCAAGCACCACAATGAAACTGGATCTCATGAAGAACTTCACAGAAAAGCAAGACCAAAACTTAGCTCTGTTGCAGAAGAGAAGTTCATTAAGAGTCTCAGAAATCCCTCAGAAATCCCTAATTAACAGAACCTTGGATTAGAGCCATTATGAAGGCTTTACAGATCATGAGTAGCAGACATCTCAATATCAACTATTCAAATATTATTGCATATTTTGGATGCGATCCCAAACTTTTGAGTGATAATGTAGATGCTACTGAAAGATTATTGTAGCCCAGTTTGTGCTGAATATCGGGAAATCAGACTTTAGCCATTCATATGTTTATAAGTAACTGAAAAATGGCCCCAAAACCTCTGCAGACCCGTAATTAATTAGGACTGTTAAAGGGTAAATTAGATTTGCATACTATGTTGCTATAATTGACTATGAATAAAACTTAATTAATTTTTAAAAAAAACAAAAACCCAGAGTCTGCTTAAAGAGTCATTTCATCCTTTCATTAAATTAAATGATCTTTCATTAAATCGCTTTGCTAAAATCCCCTCCCCACAGGAAAGCAAAGCGAAAACAAGCTAATCGCTCACTTAGTATAACTAAGGCGGCCTGGAGTCTACCCCAGAGGCCTCAGTGCAAGAATCTGGGTACACCCTGACTCCATCCATTGCAGGGCACAAGTACACTCACACACTATGGGATAAAAATCAATCGGCCTAATCCGCATGTCTTTGGACTGTGGTAGAAAACTGGAGTACCTGGAGGAAACCCACCAACCTCAGGGAGAACATGCAAACATTATGCATGCAGACCCTGCGGTGGAATTGACCCCCTGACCCTAAAGATGCAGGACCACAGTCTTAACTAATATGCCATTGTGGCACCATGAGATAATCAGATATGAGAGAAAAGAACAAAAATGAGTAATACGTTTAAGTTAAACCTATAAAAACCACATTGATTTTAACCCACATGTGTTCTGGTCAAATCTGACCGATTTACATGTTTCATCTCTGAAAAGTGCAGTTAATTAAATCCATTTGGCATGAGATTCCATCACCTTGATTACACATGGTATTTGAACACATACCTTTAAAATAGTTTTGTAAAAATTTATGTATTTCTTGGAACTTTTCATGTTCCTGAAAATGACTGGTCACTGGAAATTAACGGGTAAGACTTCAATATGTAGACTGACATTGATGAGGAAAAGACCCAGCTGAAGTTGTGGTCTCCTTTCAGCCAAAAAATGAAACGTTTTCCTGAATGTCATCCCCACCTGAGAGAAGAGGTCAGCTTCCAAGTGGAAAGTTCATCATCATGACCCCAGGGCCAACATGATATTCCACAACCTGAGTGGATGACATCAAGTCCTGTTTTCAATTTTTCCTCACAAACTTTTCAATATCGCACCATAAAAAATAAATCAGCAGCTGTGGTTGCCAGAGTTTTACCATAAAAAATACAGTAGCAATGTTTTTGGTTGTACGGGATTGCATTCGTTATACTGTATATTTTAAATGTTTTTTTTAATGGTTTATAACTGTCTAATTAACATATTTATGTTATAAAAACAGTTTATACCCGTCAAATTCCAGGGTTTACTTTGTAACAATTACGGATCATAACCATGTTTTTGTACAGCTCAGAACGGTCTAATTTAAATATTTACGTTATAATAATAACAGTTTATTTCCATCTTTTTTACACCTCAGAACTTACTCATTCATCATCTATACAGCTTTATGCTGTATTCAGGGTTGCGGGGGCCTGGAGCCCATCCCAGGAGACTTAGGGCACAAGGCGGGGTACACCTTGGACAGGGTGCCAATCCATTGCAGGGCGCAAAAACACACACATACTACAGGCACTGCAGTCTTCGGAGTGTGGGAGGAAACCCACCAAGCACAGGGAGAACATGAAAACTCCATGCACACAGAGACGGGAATCAAGCCTGGCCGAGAATCGGACCCAGACCCTGGAGGGGAAAGGCGACAGTACTAACCACTATACCATAGTGCTTGCTACACAATCGTTGTTGTAACAATTATGGTTAAAACCTATAATTACTTCACGAAGCAGACAGGAAACTATTTAAACGAAGTAAAAACCATTAAATATGTAAATGCTGTTAGACTAATTTTTATTATGAATAACCACAGTGAATCAATTCAGCAATTCTGTGAAAGCATCTTTTTATCACGCTAGCTGGGAGCTAAATGAGTTCTTTTATATTAATCGAAAAATACAAACCTAAACCAAATCATCAAAACCTATCAAAATCTATTCAAGATTTGGACATCATTTATTGTAAAATCATGTATTTTTAATAATGACAGCAAAACAATATTTAAATTCTCAAAATCAAATGTACAACTGCCAGGGTGGACATTTTTAAGTGTTTTAAGCAGACAATCTAAACATATAATTTTATAGAAGGGCTATTATTACACAGAAAAATATGATTTTATCACACACAGGTTAAAATTGTTTATGTCTTTTGTCCTGCATTGTTGTTTTTAAGTGCACACGGGACAGGGCTCTCAAATATGTTAATGTATTTTGTAACGGGTTTGGTACACAGGCGGCAATAACAAACACGGACATGAGGCGAGGTCTTACGGAAAAAAGTGCTTGCGGCTGTCCTCAAATCTGATCAAAGGGTGAAATACCATTCACTTTAAAGTCATGCCACTCTTCCTCGGTTTCCCCACGTCCGCCACACGACTCTGCTCAGTGACTTCTTTTAGTTCCACAGCAATAACCCGATAGACCCCGAGCTACACTCTACGCTGTGTTTTATAGCGCAGGGAGTGAAGTAGTGCATATGCACTAGTTTTCTATTTAAAAAAAAAACTAGACATATATTATTTTGATTTTTAAACTCTATCAACAAGGGTTTAGTAAAATATAAACTGATTTTACAGTATATTAGTAACAAATACCTTCTCTGAGAGTTTATACTGTATACTACATCTATAAGGCATAATGTCCAATATCATATCCACAATGCTTGAATTGACGAAGACAAAATAATGTTTTCCTTTTTATCGTAAATACAGTATATCGTAAATATTACTGTAATAAACCATATTTTCATATGTTTTTTACTGTTAAATTTAAGGTCTTAATTACAGTTTTTCACTGTAAATTCTACGTTTATCGCAAGTTTTGTAAAATACGGTTTTATTGTGAAGTATTTATACAGTATTTTACTGTTCAATTTATGGACATTTTTTTACAGTGCACTGATGTGTTGGCCGATAATGTCATTTGGTTTGTCCAATGCACCCGGGATGGAGAGTACAAAACTACAAAAGTAAACTTTTTTGAAGAACTTGGCAAAAGCATAATGGAGTATCTCACTCAAGCGCACCAACACCTTCCACTGCTCCTTTGGTGAGACACATGCAAGCAACAGCAACAACATCCATGACAACCAAACAAGGAAGAGGTAAATGAAAGAGGTGCCAACTTTGTCCACAAATAGATAAAGCTTGCTAATTTATTTGTTTATTTATTATTTATTTATTTTTATATGCCATATATGTGGTGTAAATATTTGCAAAAATCATCTCATGATAGGACAAAACTGAGGAATATTGGGATAAAACTAGTCTTTTTAGAGCTGCAATAGAAAATTGTAAATGTGTTTATTTCAAGTAACACTTTTGTAATATAGTTAAGTTTTCCCTGTGTATATTTAAGCTTTTGTTTTTAAAAAATTATTCATAACGGTCAATTTTGACCAGGAACACAAAAGTTGTTATTTTGTGCCAGAGTTTAGAAAATGTAACTTGCTTAAAAAATAATAAATAGATAGATAAATAAATAAATAAATAAATAAATAAATAAATAAATAAATAAATAAATAAATAAATAAATAAATAAAACATCTGTAAACATTTCCGTGAAGTACTCTGTGATAAATAGTGCAATAGGTTTCATCTTAGTGTTTGTTATAGTCAAAATAATATCTATATAATTTTATTTTGCCCCAAAAAATGAGTGGTATGAGCTCAGGTAAAAGAGGCCTGCAGGAAAAACAGAATAAATACAAGTTCAAAACTTGTAAGGTTTACGCGAGCTGAAGATCTAATACAACATTAGGTGATAATATGTATTATAGATTTATAATAGAATAAGATTATCCGGTCAAAAGTGTCCACAAAGATGATGGCTGTGCCAAAAATGACAAGCATGTATAAACATAATGTATAACAAGCATGTATAAACATAATTCTACATGATTACCTTGA